>LD351967.1:209129-234151 GCA_001465055.1 Ptychodera flava | reverse complement strand
TTCGAAACACCTGACATCACTTCTTGGTCTTTTGGCCAGAGGTCCATATATCTTTCTTTCATGAATTTGACTTTGTTTGTGTACCGTCTATTAACTGTCTGTTCTGTTCTGTTTTGTTTCTATGTTTACAACTATTGTGTTACAAATTTTGACCTAGTGTTATTGGATTATGGATTGGTATGATTGCGATTATTTTTCTTCTTACCTCATGCAAGCGGTACACTTACCCAATTTTTTTCACAGCTTCAGAATTTGCCAATTTCTGGAGAACACGTACACCCTAAATGACAAATAGAATATGTAGTGTACTTTACTCTCTCTTTATCTCTAAAAACCTCTCAATGAAATTAATTGAACTCTCGAAACTCTTGATTTATATATGGAATCAGCTCAATAATATCAACCTTTATCATCCTTTTGACATCATCAGGGTCTTCGAGGTAGTGAGGGTCTATGATTGGATAAGCCATTGGATCACGACTACGCAGTCTAAAAATAATCGCAATCATACCAATCCATAATCCAATAACACTAGGTCAAAATTTGTAAGACAATAGTTGTAAACATAGACACAAAACAGCACAGAACAGACAGTAAATAGACTTTGCCGACACTGTTTGGATGAAGCAGTATCAATATGAAACTACAACCTATTCTGGCATCCATTTCAGCGAAGCTTGAATGTTCAAGAGTTTCACTATAAACCTGTTGAAATAAGATGAAAAGAAGAAGAAACTAGAAATGTGGTATACCGTTTTCATGTTGTGGTTGCATGACCTTGCATCTTGTTCTTTGTTTTAGGCTGTAAAATGTATCCAAACTTGCAGATCTTTTCCCCAATAAATAAAATTACAATTAAGAAAAAACTTCGTAGTATATAGTTAGCTGTCACCTTCCCTCTGTTAACATGAAACTGACATGTACACCTTCTCCTCTAATGCAATGAATGTCATCGATATACTTGCAAAACATTATTTAAACTGCATAAATATTATGTTATTCGAGAGATACTCACTCGTCGCTAAAATTCCAAGCTGTTTTTTCTTTGCCTCCATATATATAATAATCTGGACACCAGATAATCTGAATTTCTGGCCATGGAGACCCTTCCTGTGTGTAAATTTGTTTGGTAATATTACAATAGCTATGGTGTTATCATTTCAAGCAAACATTGTCAAATCGTCACTTACTAAATAGTTCCTTACATGAAAACCACAAACTCATCGTCAATTGGGATACAGATTTAATATAGACTCATCGTTAACAGGGATACAGATTAAATACATAAATGTGTAACTGCAGACATTGTAGGAAGTATATTTAATAAATATGAGCCTTGAACTTGAAAACGATCTAACAAGCTCTCTACAGAACAAGAGAGGTGAACGTTTGTACCACATTATCGAATGTTCACTGAACATTTTTGTACATTACATGAAGTAAATCTAGTTGAAACTGAAAGAGATGATATATTGGACTTCTGATTTTCGCGAGATGGTACCTCAAATGTGTTTAGTGCAAGGACACAAAGAGTTCCATTCCATTTTGTCAAAACGAAATTAGTGGTTTGAAACGAAATCGACCGATCAACAATTTATCATCCCTTTGTTTGTCACTTCCTTTCTGTTCTCCTAGCAAATGAAAACGGTGTTTTAAATCGGATTCGAACTCACAACGTACGGTACTCAGTCACATAGGAGAAGTCACAGACAAAACCAATGAAACACTTGAGATGCGTCACAAACATCAGACTTTTGCAAGCAGCCACAGAAACTTCCTCATAAGATGTTAGATTCTAGCTTGGCATGGACATATAACATGTTTTACTTTTATTTAGTGCAAATCCTAGCCTTGCAAATGAGTACACGTTAAGGACAAAGGTCATTTCCTTTACACGATACATATACTCTAATTAGGGGATTTAGTAAGAGCAGTGTTTCATTGACCCGCGCAAAATATATTTTACAACCTTACCTTCGTCTTGGTAAATCCAGCCACATCCACTCCAGTTGTAGAAACAACACCCTGTGTATACATGACAAATGTTCGTAGCCAGTATTAACTTCATCTCTTAAGCTTTTTCAACGTTCATATTACTAACACATGTATTTCTTTTCACAGAAATTCTATACTACCTTAATAAAGTGAAATAATTCCTAAAATGAAATTTGTAGCTACTACATTCTGGAGTATCACGGATAACATTGTAGGAAGCAGAAACAGAAAACCACGACAGTCACTGTAGAGCAGCGCTTGGTCAGTGATAAAGAATGACGGGGAAAGATTTGACACACAACCGACCAATAAAAAGTTATGATCGAGAAAATGTACAAAAATTAAATACATGACAGACAAGATTCCATTATTGTCAATAATATTGCCATATGTGTAGGCATGCCTTAATTGTTTTATCAACCCAATGTGCCTATTTTAGGACCCTTCAAGAAATTTTCATACTTTCGACACGTTTACTTGTGCATCCTTTAAAGTGTGATAATTATAGTACGTTGGTAAAACAACACTGCGTCTCGACGACTAAATTGGACGCCTCCGAGGTGGCAATAATCAAAAATAAGTATATCCGGTGGGAAAAACAGTTTGCACTCCGTCACATTGCTAAAAGTCTTATGTGAGCTTTAAATCCCGAATATTAGTATGTGTTGGAGATGACGACTATATAAGTTCGTCACACAAGACAGACATCCCTTCTTGAAGAGATGGATACCCTAACCTCAGTGTGTAGCCACATTAACTTTACTAATCGCCCTGTTAGTTGTGTTTTTGGTTGTCTTTCTTCTTTTGTTTAATGTATTCTATCCTTTCTGTGTCATGTTCTTTTTGGGTTGTTCGTTCCTTTTCTCTGTGTGATATATTCAGTCTTTACTGATCCTTCGTAACTCATGCCAAAACAAACGATAACTGTGTGCCGCTAACATTTCATTTTGCAAAATTTGGTTTGTCAACTTCTTTTAAACATTGACATCAGCGCATTCTTTAATCTTTTTGAATTGCTTCTATTCAGAAACTTCCCATGCTTTGAGAAACAAATGCAATCGATGTAACTTACTTACTCTGTATCTCGTCCGCCCGCCTCTCTGTATGTATGTATGTATGTATGTATGTATGTATGTATGTATGTATGTATGTATGTATGTATGTATGTATGTATGTATGTATGTATGTATGTATGCATTGATGTGCAATATATATGTGTGCGAATGAATGTATGGATGGAGGTAACAAGCATTTCATTCCGGGATATCTCTGTGAGTCTTGCTGTGTATGTGACCGTTATTATGCAGACGGTTGGATGCATGAACTGCTTGTAAAGTTTTTTACTTGAATGTAGCTTTTTTATATGAGTTCTTTTATTTTCCGCATAGTACGCTCTCAAAATAGGGTAAGCTCTGATTGTTACACATATGCATGTAAGCATAAAATATTGGACATACCTGAGGCCGGCCTTCGATATTAGCATTGCATCTCATTATTGTCATAACATGATCCTGTAACAACATACAAGTGAAGTTATGGTACATATGTTATTGAATTGGTTAGACATATCTGTACTCTCGTTCTTTAACAGCGATTAATGTACCGTTGCACTGTACCAACACACTGTTTCAAAGCAATATTCGTATCAAAGATGACATTAAAACACCATCACAATATACATTTTCTACAAGCACAGGATTTAAAGTTTAGCATGGTAGCAATAGGCTACTCGAAAGATGAAGGGGTACATATCTAGGGTTGCAAGTCTCAATGTTGGTATTAATGATGAAATTTAAATCCAAAGCATGAGCAAAATACTTTCTGTTATGTGCAACGCCACGTTAATTCCTTCACTATCATACCATGTAATACATGTAAGTTCGTATATACACAAACATGTACAAACATAAAGAGCACACAATATCTATCTATCTACCTATCTATCTATCTATCTATCTATCTATCTATCTATCTATCTATCTTGGGTTATATAGTTATATATACACAAATACACTATTATATAACGTTTTATGTATGTATGTATGTATGTATGTATGTATGTATGTATGTATGTATGTATGTATGTATGTATGTATGTATGTATGTATGTATGTATGTATGTATTTATATCATGAGAAATGTTTTTCTCTTCAACTTTTTATAACATGGCAATAAACTCGTAATAAATATAAATAGAGAGGTCGAGGTTAAAATTAACCAATCCAGTTTAGCCTCTGCTCCAATAAATACATGTACTATACGGGAGTGTTCAGCTATTACGGCCGGGGTTGGGCCAGCAAAATCCAGGGGTTTACCTTAAATTTGAAAACTGGAAAGGGGGGGTCACGTATTTTTCAAACAGCTCAGAAGGGGGGTTCAGTTAATTTTCATAAGTATCCGTCCCGTCAAAAAGCAGCTACAGTGTTCAGAAATATCCTGAGAGATGGAAATGATTCGCTGCATGATTTCATTCTCTGAAGTCATTTAACTGTAAATCTGAACAAAGTATAATTATCTGTCACATATGATAATCTTGAATAGGGAACTCTGAGGCTTGTCTTGTTGTTAATCGAGCTCACTGAAGGCAATGAACAATTCGGAATTATTCCTATTACTTACATGTTAGAGATATGGCAAGTTTTGTCAGGGAAATTATTAAGAGTTACCTGTAGACTACTAGTACAATGAAAAGTGAAATTATACTTTTAGGTGAAATTCCAATATCATAATTGTTGTCAACATCTGAACTTGCAAATACCCTGTTTGAATAAAGTACATTTGCATCAATTATCAAACATCTATAAAAGCACAAATTAATTTAGTCTAGCGTTGTAAAACAAATTATTCATAGTTTTCTCATATACTCCAATGTATAGTGAATCAACATTTTGGTGAAATTCCCAAATCCAATTTCTTGCACACATATCCATTTGTAACCACACTAGTCTAATCAAGTACATTTAAATTAATAATCGAGAGGACATAAATACACAAATTTACTTATTTTTGTATTTGAAAAAAAATCAATCATGGTTTCCTCATTGACTGCCATGTATAGTGGATGGACATTTTCAGTAAAATTCAAAAATCAGATTTCTTGTATACATAATATGCACCTTTAACCATCATATTCTATTCAAGTACAATTATGTTAATTATTCAATGTCTGTATATTCACAAATATAGCAAATTTTTCATTGAAAAAAAATTTTCACAGTTTTATCATTGACTGCCATGTGTAATGGATGAACATTTTTGGTGAAATTCTAAAGTCAAATTTTTTGTCCACATACCAGTTGTAACAACCCTATTCCAATTAAGTACTTTTATGTCAATTATTAAATATCTATAAATGCATCGATATAGCATAGGGGAAAGAAATCAGTCCCCTGGGGTGGGGAGGGAGGGTTTTTTTTGTGCAACGGTTTACCTTATTTGATTTTATTAATCTTGACTGTGATATTTCAAATAAAGAGTTCAACTCCACACCGTCTGACTGTTTTCTTTATTGCTACAAGTAGCCTAATTTTATTAATTTTGACTGTGATATTTCAAATAAAGATTTCAACTCCACACCGTCTGACAGCTTTATATATTACCGACAAGTCCTTATCTCCTCTCCAACTTGTGTATACACCACTGCAATTGCTCCTAAAACATTGCCAACTTGCTAATCCGCTGTCCGTATCATCGGATTAAGTGATTGAGTCAACACAACAGCCGTCCCACACGCATTAAAATAAGGAAAATTGACTTCTATATCTGCTCAGATTTGTGTTTTCTTGTGACATTGTGTCTGAGATCTTCAACCCTTTCCTTATTTTACTACGTGTGTGACGGCTGTGGTGTTGACTCAATCACTTAATCCGCTGATACGGACAGCGGATTAGCAAGTTGGCAATGTTTTCGGAGCAATTACAGTGGTGTATACACAAGTTGGAGAGGAGATAAGGACTTGTCGGTAATATATAAAGCAGTCAGACGGTGTGGAGTTGAAATCTTTATTTGAAATATCACAGTCAAAATTAATAAAATCAAATAAGGTAAACCGTTGCACACAAAAAACCCTCCTCCCCACCCCAGGGTCCTTTCATCTGTTCCCTGTGGATATAGTTTTGTATTGAAAAATTATTACATAGTTTTCTCATAGACTACCATGTATAGTGAATAAACATTATAAACAGCTGATTATCAATTAAATCCAAATATCAAAATTTTGTACACAAGCGCTTGCGCAAAAATATTGCAATCCACCTGTAATTTCTGTCCAATCCCTTTGAGAGGCAATTTCAAAATTAGCAAGTCAGAAGGGGACATTTGAACATTAACACCTTGTGAGTTTGTAAGGAGACTCATTTGAAAAAGATTTGAATCTTTTTGGGGGGATTCTATCGCCCCCAGAGGTGCATGTCTGTGCAGCTTTACTCACGCTATATGGGGGGGGGGGGGTTCATGAATTTTTTATCATCTTAAAAGGGGGGTCATCAATTTTATGGTGCAATCGGTAGGGGGTTAAATTATTTTGACTGATGCTCAGGAAGAATTTGCCGGCCCACCCCGGCCATAATAACTGAACACCTTCTAAGGAAGGCAGTTCAACCAGTACTCCTTGTCTTCTAATGATCTTTATTTAAAAAATACCGACGTTTCGGCAACACACAAGTTGCCTTCTTCAGGTCTGTCATGGTAGTTGCAGGATCCAAGTTGCTGGATGCTGGGGACTTCATCACGTGAATTAAGGAGAGTGTTCTAAAAAGAGTCAGTCAAACTACAACCATAGAAGCAACACTTCTAAGGAGTACTGGTTGAACTGCCTTCCTTATTAATTTATATATGCCATGATCCTGGTGTGTTCCCGCACTCTACGTGTTGCTTCTATGGTTGTAGTTGGACTGACTCTTTTTAGAACACACTCCCTAAGTATACACGTGACTGCAAGTTTGAATATTACACTTGGAACACAGGCTACTCCAACACTACAGCAAATAAAAAATTTACTTTTACAATTCAAATTATTGACTTTGTGAAATCGTGAAAAGTGAAAAATCCGACAGAGGCTTCACACAAATTACCTGCAAGTTTTCACCGACTGGGAGGTCACACAGCACAGGTATTCCAAGTGATTCCAATTGATCCCTTGGTCCTACGCCTGATAACATCAGCAGCTATAGTAGAGAACGAAAATTACAGATAATAATACTAATTATATTTACTTATTATTAAACATGGTCATTGAAACAGTGGAAAGGCTTTTTAGAGAATACAGATCATAGGGTAAATCTGAACATGTGAGTAAACATGGTTAAAATGTGATCCCACATGGAAACAATACAAAAATGATTTTGAGACCTGTTAATGGTAACAATGGGATTTTCTATCGTTTTCAGGCATCTTCCCTAAAGTTCAAAATGGTACAGATTTGAAACTTGATCACATTTCAGTAAAGCTTATAATTACTGAAAATTACTACCGATTTTAAAAGAACTGATAATAGTAATAATATTAAATCATATTTCTGGTAGTAAGACTAGTAAGTCTACTATACCTGAGGCGATCCTACGGAGCCGGCTGACAAAATTACTTCCCCTTTCACATTGACAGTGACTTTCTCATCGTTTTTAAAAAGTTCAACGGACCTTGCTGTTTTGTCATCGAAAACAATCTATAAGAAGTCGACAAGTCAAACACTCTATAAGCTTTAAAAGGCGATAAGTAAAATGCAAAGAGTGAGAAAATTAAAGGATAATCAATAGAGAAGATTTCCTCTGCGTCTTGGAAACAATCGACGTGCAATGTGCTTAAAAAACACGATGCAGTCCGATTCCCACTACGTATTTGTGGCTCATTAAATGTGCATATGTTAACGTTAAACGTTGCATTCGCGGTTCCATCACCAGATCAATGCATCGCACACGAGTAGTATATGAAATCTTGACTGCAAAATTAATCCATGTTCTCGGTTTGCCCGTTGCTTACCTTGGTTACGTGAGCATCAGTCCAGATTTCCAAATTTGCCCTTGCTCGAGTGTCAGGATTGAGAAAAGCGGCAGCTGTACTGCAGCGTTGCCCGTCCTTAATTGTATATTGAGTGTATCCAAAAGCGACCTATCCAGAATCAATGAAAAATTGATTGAAATACCTATAACAAAATCAAAGTAATAACATCGCCTTCCAGTGACCACATCGTCATGACGAATTCGCTTTTTTAACATATGTATCATGAAGCTTGTTGCATAAAGTGATCCTTTCTCCAAGATTTGCCTTTACATGTGTACGCTCAAAAAGAGAGCGAGAGTGTACATGTGTACGGCGGGAGAGAGAGAGAGAGAGAGAGAGAGAGAGAGAGAGAGAGAGAGAGAGAGAGAGAGAGAGCATTTCATGGTTCTTCGTGTCCTCCACCTCCGACGAAACGAGAATAAAGCAAAATCCTCAACATTTTCAGGTCCGAAAGAAAATTTGATATAATACAAATAAGGCTGTTTGTATGCATATCCGCATATTCCTACTCTCTTACCGGATCAACACAGTCGTTCACATCTTGTATCTTGAATCCTATTTCCTCGGCTGAAAATGATACAGAGAAAGAGGTAATTCGTCGATTCACTTAGTATTAGGCAGTCGCATCATATGTTGTAAAGGTATTAAATGTCGATCGGTAATGAAGATGAATGAAGGTATTCCCAAATTAGTTATATTTTGAGTTTTGCCAAAAAGGGAAGACTAAAGAAATGCCGGGCCTGTGGTAATCTTTGGTGTTATTCAAAAATTAAATTTCTTGGGAATTAATTATCGACTACGAAAGGTTCCGGTGAGCTTTGATTTGTACCACAAGGAGGATGTGACCCACGTTTACTAAGCTCAGAGTGTGACGTCTCAGACGTGCCAGAAGATATTGAGCCATATATCAAAAACAAATATTGATGTGGCTCATTTCCTCAGAACAAATTTCCAGTAGAGATGCAATAATTTTACAGCAAACATACAAATTCATGCTGTGGGGCCCACCAAAATTTCCATTATATACAAGAGATATATATCACAGAGAAACTACTGCGCAGCTAAAATCAGCCCGTAGTATTACAAGTTGATCGATGTATTCCGTACCTGCTTCAAGTATGACTTCGCTGTATTTGTTAAGAGGGGAGTTGTTAGAGACTGTGAGCATACCTCCTCTAGAATGATAATCAGTTGCTATATGAATCTCACTGTAGGTTAAAACACAATTAAAATGACTGTTGAAAACCTAAATACTCGATACTCGGCGTAGAAAAGACTTACAGCAGAGCTGTTATTATTAAAGTAATAGCAAAGATTATACTAAATTATGAAACACGAGCTTTATGGATTTAAAGTTAGTGATCTAATCCATTTCACCCGTGACCATTTTTCAAAATATGCGTATTGAATAAATTACCTTAACAACGGCACACTGAAAACTTTGCTTGTATTAAAGTGAAAAAAGAAATTCACATTTTCTTTCGTCCTAAGGAAACTCACCTTGTGTTGTTTTCTGATTTCAGAAAATAGGGCAACACGTTGTCATAGCTCCATCCTTCAGCTCCAAGTCGTTCCCATGAATCAAAATCCTCTTTCGCACCTCTTACATATTGCATCATATTAATGCTGCTTGATCCACCCAGAACCTGAGAAGGAAATTAGAGTGAATATCAAAATAGCTTTGAATTACAACGTGCTTGGGTAATTAGAAAATGACACAAACTGCACCCATTGCAAACACTCTCCCGGCAGATATTGCAAGAATTTATTACCAAATACAAAATCCACTGTTCTCACTTAAAGAACACATTCAGTATAGGAAATACCGATCGTTGTACCAACCCGTACACACTGTACAGAGGGAAAATCTAGCGTTTGCGTTATGTGCAGTTTCACCGACGGGAAATGTGATAAGGGCAATACAAGAATGTCCAAGCAGTCAGTGAACGGATGAGGTTTTGAATGGGAGCGCGGCAACATGTTGACTGTGGCACAGTGAACGTCGCATTTGGTTAAATTGTTGACCATCGGGTAAAGGGGCGCTGCAGTCCTGCTCGCTCGGCCGGAGACCTCACTACACTAGGAATTGGATGGGTACATTTTCCATGGGGTTGACAGACCTCTCTTTGACACTGTACTTTTGATTTAAAAATCATATAGACAATGCAAATAAAGCGTTTAGGTATCACAATTATTCCAGAATAATTTATTGCTACGGTTAATCGTTATAATGTGTCTTAGCATACTATATATGTGAGAGAAAAATAGAAAAACGCTACAATTTTCAAGTCGATTTTCTTCCAACGTAAGTGCCGTCAAGAGAATGGGAACCTCTTAGTCCGTGGGCTAGAGAGGGTCTACGTGCACCCCCCCCCCCACAGGATAACAAACCTGTATTTTTCAGAACCCTTGGGATCCCTAGAATACGAAATGGAATTTTAACAGGAAAAATATAGGGACGCAATAGCTGATATGGTCATGTTTTGAAGGGTACCACAAAATCACGATTTTCCAAGCCAAATGCATTTTCGTCAAATCTGCCTTCTTGTAAGTCATGTGCTGAGCTCATTTTTTAACATAACCTCACTTGTTTGGTATCATTAAAAAAATGTATTCTTCTTTAAGATGACATATTGCACTATGCAATATCTTCTACAGTTTTTGTCAAATATAACCAAAACTTACCCCTTACCCAAAAATTTAACATTGCAAATTACAGTAAAACTCAAATTCTACCAATTTTTTAGCTAGGCATAATAAAATATGCATTGCTTTGTCTGAAATCTGTTTTATTTGATACAGGGACATGTCAGAAATATAAAATAGACTTTTAACAGAAACAATATTGGGAATCTACAGCTGTAACAGTCATATTTTGAAGGGTACCGCAAAATAACAGTGTTGCAGATTTGCATGCATTTTTGTTAAAACTGTCTTCTTATAAGTTGTCTGCTGAGCTTGTTTTTGAATATAACCTGGCTTGTTGGGTATCATTAGAAAGATAATTTACTAATATTTAGAATGACATATTGTAACATGCAATATCGTGTGTAGTTTTCATGATATATAACCAAAACTTACCCCATACCCCAAAGTTTACATTGAAAATTTCAGTCGTAGCCAAACCCAAATTCTACCATTTTTTTACCTAGACATATAACATCTTGCCATTTTTGCTATTAAATCTATTTTATTTGGTACAGAAACATGTCATAAATATGAAATAGACGTTTAACAGAAAGAATATTGGTATTCTATGGCTGTAACAGGCATATTCTTTGGAGTACTGCAAAATCACAGCAGTGCAGACTCATATGTGTTTTTGTTAACTTTGTCCCATTGTAGGTCATCTGCTGCATTTGGCTTGGAAAATCGTGATTTTGTGGTACCCTTCAAAACATGACCATAACAGCTATTGCGTCCCTATATTTTTCCTGTTAAAATTCCATTTCGTATTCTAGGGATCCCAACGGTTCTGAAAAATACAGGTTTGTTATCCTGTGGGAGGGTGCACGTAGACCCCCTCTAGCCCACGGACTATCTGCATTCGGCAGTGGTTTACTCCTGGCAACTTAGAGCTTTAGAATACTCATCGTAGGCTTGCCACCTTGTCAGCAATTGCTGTGATTGACACGATTTTGAGTAACTTGCAATGAAAACCATTGATTGACACATGATGAATGAAAGTCGTAAGGCCGTGAGTGCAGCATCAGCCAATCCTCTACCACTTCATTGAATACAGCTTCGCGAATTGTCACTCCCCTTAAAGTTTGAGTCATCAGCTATGCCTTAATGGGCGTAAATATTCAAGAATATCAGGTATTTTGACATGGCACGAAAATCGCATATGGCCCATTAATATCATGAATAATATCACATGACATCACAGCGTTACGCCTATTGGTTTAAAGGCTGCGCATAATGAGGTCATGTATAAATATGTTGTCCGTGTTTTAGCTGATCGCTCGCTCGTACCGCCATGCTTGTCATATACTGATAGCTTGACCGGCAATATTCCATGCATTGGGCCGTACGTATAGGCGCTCGTGCCATCTCAGATCATAACTCCATCTGAGCAACATTCCAAGCTGGGGCCGTGTACAGTTGCTCCTGTCACCGTACCCTAGTCTCGGTTACCCAGACTACTGTGTACTTCCGCTGCGCTACAGGGGAATCCCTCCTCCCTGTAGCGCAGCAGAAGTACAGAGAAGTCTGGGTAGCCAAGACCAACCGTACCCCAGATCACAACTCCTCCCGACCCGTGCATCGCTGCCGCTCAGGCGCCGGGCAGTGAGTGCGCATCAATCTATTCTCCACCTCGAGTGAGCGTGAGCGCCAGGAGCATACGACTCGTACTACATAGTAATACTAGTACCGAATAACTCATCGGCTTTCTGAGCATATTTCATTTTAATGTAGCAGATATTGAGAAGTACCGCTGCATTCAAAGATAAAATTGTTTGTTGAAAAAAGTCCCAGATAAGCACATCTGTCAAATGTCACATGTTACTACTACTAGTCTGCGATCGCAGACAGCGTTGCATGTATCCGATCAGAAATGCATGGCATTGTGATTGCTACACTTCTAAGACCTTTCAATCCAGGTAAGACTTGTCTTTGCAAAGCCATTTTTATACCAGTCTTTATTGTTACACTACAAAGATAATAAGTTTTGATTGTTCTCTTTACAAGAGCTGGCAGTTTTCATTAGTGTACATCAAAAAACGCATATGGTAGTCATTTTAGGAATCGCATTGTCAATCAAATCCGGTTCACAATTATTGGTTTTGAAATATCAAAATAGAAACGCAAACACTCGAAAAACTGTCAGCTGTTCCAAGTGTAATAGACGGAGTGTCTGGGGATGAGACCAAGATGACTAAAAATTAGGTCATGACATATAGGTCAAGGGTGACCGTCCTTTGCAATACATCTTCGGGTCAAGATGTATTTGAATCATTTGTCTCCCTTCACTTCAATTCAATTCACTGCAGGGGCACCAGAGTAAATGACCCACCTATGTTAAACATGATGTCCTTTCCGGTTTTTCCGTCCTACCTTTCCTTTGTTCCAGTTGCAACATCGATCCTTCAAAGCGAGGCAAGCGTGCTGCTGTGGAACAGTCTGTGATACAAACAAATAACAATTCATTTTATTTCGATAACACTTTACGGAATACCGTGCACAACATAGTTTTCGAATTGATGTACAATGTTGTCTGACAAATTGCACAATTTTAAGGTCAGAGAAGATGTTGGTACCAATCAAGATATACATTTCCCCCCGAAATGAGTTGTCTTATTAAAATTAATACTTTTATGGCCCTTTTATATGTGTGTATGTGTGGACTACTTCTTTTGGCAATAATCTGGATCTCGGAAATAGTATTCGAAAGGTGTATCTCACCTGATATGACCAATCGACTTCTGAGTCCCAAAGACATCTCATCAAGGCAGGAACATGGATTTCCGACTTGGTATCATCAGGGCCAGCCTCCAACAGCAGTACACTCATGTTCTCGTCCTCCGAAAGCCGGTTCGCGAGAACACAACCCGCACTGCCAGCACCGATGATAACGTAATCGTATACGTTAGTATTCTCACTAGCAGTCATTGTGAATAACCAAGAGATATAATTTTGTTAGGGTTGTGTAGGGCTTTCGCAATTAGGTCAGGCACTGAAATCTGATGACCTGTTCACGTGACGAAGCACTATAACTGGTCCATGGTCTTTGAACAATGGTACTTTGGGGTCACTGCTGTCACAGGAACAATCGAGGGTATTCAAAAATCATTGTACAGAGTATATTCAAAGGGTTCTGTTGATCGTTATCTTGCCCAAGTATTGCTAATGTACATATATACAGCAAATGATGGTAACTTTAATGTGGAAATTCAAAGCCTATACTTATTCGGGTCCAACAACATTTTATGTCCTCAGATAAATAATGATATTGTCAACTCTCATGTCAATTAAAACACAATATGACACATCATAAAACGATTGATATTAAATAAATAACTTTATCAGAATAAGTTGGAGACCCGAACAAATATTATGCAGTATAAATACTTTGCAAAAACAGTCTTAATTTCATTTTCTGTATGTTGTCGATGAATGCAGCAATATTCTAACTTCTGAGTAATATGAACATTCGATCATCCAAGTCATGTGACGCTCATTTGACAGTTTAACAACTTATTAAGTGACAGGGCATCATCATGTTGATAATTTGTAACATTCCAAAAATAAATACACCAATACACCGTGAGAATACCAAAAAGAACGCGAGACCGATGAAGAAACGCGATTTTGAATTTAAAACGCACATTACGCTGGATGACTACAAAAATAGTTTAAAAATATTGTTATTTTTTAAATAAAGGCATCTGTTGTATGCAGAAGAAGTAAGAACACAAAATGATAATGAGACACTTAGTTTCCCCCTCGTATATTTTTGATACACTGTATAAAAATACATCGAAGCCTTTAATGTTGCTACCTCAAATTATCTTGTATGACAAATTTCAGTCTGACGATTAAGGAAGCCGATTAAGACTAAAGCATTCGATTTGTCATTTCCTTTCAGCGTATATTTATAAGAATGGTTCCTCTTACAAACTATTTCAATACTAATTGAAGGCGTTTACATTGTCAAATATTCAGATTAAGGTAGAATGAGCCGGGGACAGATATTCGGATTCTCAAACTTTCACACTGTTTTGTTGGTCTAACACTTGTTGGGGCTCAGTTAGACGTTTCTAGAGTAAATATAGTTTTCACCTGTTTAGTTTAGTGAAAATCGGGAATTTATTTTCCCAACACAGATAACACAGGCATGGTGGTCATCTTGAATTTCAAATATTTGTAAATATTGAGTAATTTGTTTGCCAGAACAAACATTTGCGAGGTAGTGCCTGATTTTTATTATTGATTTGAAAGAGATTGTCGAAAGTTTGCTTGAAAGTTTGAGCAAAAGTATGTCTTTCATTTTCAGGGCGCGAACAACCTCAAGTAATATCTATTAGCATCTATTTGATCCGTCTTATGCCCCACTGTTCTATTTGTTTCACAACAGTCAGACGAACAACATACATTTTGTAATTATTATAAACAAATATTATAATTCTGCCCCGCGGTTTCTCAACTTACCATTCTAAGCGCTAGCAAGTTACATTTTGCCTGCAATATTCAAAGACAAACAATCAAAATTTTCGTATACACAAGTTCAGCTGGGTGCTGCGACAGACTTCGGCAGCTCCAAATCGACGGACAGGGCCAGTTCATTAATATATGCATATCACGAATAATAGCCGGTAAGGTAGACACATTTTGGCTTCTAGTAGTTGCCAAAAGATGGTGACCAAACGCCAAAGGCATGTGCAAATTTCATGGCGGTTCGAAAATGGCAGCGCAAAATTTTTCAATCCACCCGATAAAACCGCCAGCCTTCCCCCTTGTAATTTCTGTCCATTCCCTTAGCTTAGCTTATTAACGAATCCTTTATTTGAACAGTCAGCATTGTTAACAGACAGGTGTTATCAGAAAGGAATTTTGGGGAGCAACTTTTGTCGTGAAATGCAGATGAAAATAATCCGTATACATTGCATAATCAGATATAAACTGAAAATGCTCACGTGTTTCAGTAAAGAGTGCAGTTGTCTGTGAATTTAAACTTTTGCCATCATGCAAAATATTCACCACAGATTAATTCCGAAATGTAAAATATACTTTGGAAATATATAAACATTGAGTATATAAATATGTAACTAGCTAGCAAAAATACTAAATTTCTTTAACTGCTGATATTGTATCGCCACTTTATTTAGCAAGTGCAATTGCCTTTTATCAAGTCTTTCAAGCTATATTTGCCTTACTGTTAAAGCTCATTTGATACACAAATTATTAGCTGATAACACGATTGGAACTAATTTGGGACAATTGGATAGTGAAGTAATGCCTATTTGATCTGTAAATGTAACGTCATCTGCTTTTCTTTTTAAGTTACACACTTGTTTTTATGAGTAATTTGTACTATCGCAACATTCAGCTATAGGGCACCTAAAATTTTTGAGAAATGTTAAAAATATAAAAATCCAATTATCCCAAATTAGTTCCAATCGTGTTTGATATAAAAATCCAAATATATTTCGCTTATACAACTTAATTGTTGCATCAATATACATATAAAGTTTCATGAACCTTTTTAGAAGTCCTTCCTGTCGTATATCCTTAATTGGGTAAGTTAGTTAAATATATAAATAAGTAACTTGTTGCTGTAAAATTGCTAAACAACTTTAAATAATATTTTATCGCATTTCTTCATTGTACAAGCAGAATTAATTGACTTTGATGAAGTCAATCAAGATATATCTCTAATTAGAAAGCTTTGTTATATATGCACATTAGTAATAAGATGTTTTACAAAATCAAAACAATATACATAGCACGTTTCGTCAATTTTGGTCGAGTCAATCAAGATATGCATCCCTAATTAGGAACGTTTGTTAAATACACAAATTAAGTAATTTAATTAGCTAAAATAAAAATGCTAAATGACTTCAAAGATGTCATATCGTGCAGTAGTATCTTCAATGTACACATCACGTTTTGTCAACTTTGATTAAGCCAATTAAGACATATATCTCTACTTAGGAAAGTTCGTTGAATTTGCAAATTGGTAATAAGTTTATCTAAAACTGATAAACATCTTTTATGATTTTTAAATCATTGTATCTCAAATATACATAGCACGTTTTGTCAACCTTGATCGTACCAATACAGATATACATCCCGTATTGGGAAAATTCGTTCAATATGCAAATTAGTGAGTAGCTAAAGTTCAAATGATAAATGACTTTGACAATGTGATAGCAAATCTTCGCCAATTTTATAGTTACGCAATCAAGATATATAACCCTAATTATAGGAAAGTACAATGCTATGCATGTGGTTAAATAGCATAATCATGGTAAGATCTAAATCTTATTAGATTTCGGTGGTCACGGTATGCATAGTTATTAGTAATTCGAATAATTAATGAATTGTGTGCCATTGGTTATATCTCAAAAATACAAAATGAAATTGTACAAACACTCAAACTATTCTTTGATCTTACTTCGCTAAATTATGATGAGTATGGCTTACATTTTAACAGCTCACTCGTAAATTAAACTGACTATATAAAATGTCATACAAAGATTTATATTCTGAGAGTTATGTGAATGCAATATGCCGATTAGTAGCTAATTTTCACATAACGGCCTTCTGTCGTTGGGCCATTTAGCAAAACGCATGCAAGGCTAATGAATATGTGACGCTATCAGCAGATTAACTCTGACAAAGTCAACAAAGAACGAACAAACAAACAAGTGAATATTTTGCCCTGCGGAAGGACCGCATCGAGCACTTACTTAATCATCAAGTACACACTAACTTAAGCCATTCTTTTAGCATATCCCCTGTGTCAATAGTTATTCTGGACGTTTTTAACCTTCTGCTTCATCCAGAGAAAACATTGGTTGCAAAATGTTACCCTTTGTTGTGAAGGTTTTCTAACAACGGAAACTTTTATCACGAAGTTGCAAATTAATTAAATGTTTGTATATTTCTAGGTTCATATCTTCCAGCATTCCTCGGATATTCTCTTCAACAAAAATGATAACATTACAATTTCTAGGTTTAAGAACTCTGAATTTTTACTTGTTAAAGAAGTTAAGAGCAAATAATAATTTGATGGTCTCCATAATGGATACTGCGACGGGAAAAGAAAGACACGCAACCAAATAAATGTAGTTATGATTGTGTCTCAACCGCACTGCATACCTGTTGCTGCCTTTGGGACGGGCAAAGGCTATTGATACTCAGAAGCCCGTGAAATTGTCAACTCCGTAGACCCTCAAAAGGCAAACTCATTGGCGATATTCAATGCCATGACCGGTTGTGATGACTTGACATCATTTTTCTGTGGGAAAGCCAATACGTGAGCCTAGGACACATGGCATGCTTCTCCGGAAGTAACTGATACATCTCTGAAAGTGGCAGACGTTCAAGAACTGTGGAGAATATTCCACCTACAGAAGCCGTCCTAAAACAACACATACGAACTACCTGTCCCCAAATAACGACATGTGTGGGGATAGGTGCTGCAAAAAAGATTCAGAGTTACCTGATCAAATGGCTTGGGGATGGATAAAGAAAGGTGAGTCTCAATGCAAGCCAAAATGGACATCTCTTGGCCAAGCTGATGCATTGCAGCTGCAACACATCATGCCAAGGTATATGCAAATGCTACAGGGCAAGTCTTAAATGAACTGCTCTTTGTTACTTTGGAGGAAACTGCCCTAAAGATTGATCTGCAACAGCACTTTATGGATAATATACATCACTTTCCATTAGACTATGATATGTTTGCATATATTGATCTGTGAGATACAGACGTTAGGGTCTCATATTTTGGGAAACACTATATAAATGATGGTAAAAATTCCACTCACGAAATATTTTGTTCTATTTTAATCTGTTTTAAAAATTACATTACATTTCATAATCATGCTGAGCATAAGATTAAATTACAATAGAGTGAAAGTCAATTATGATCGTATCTGATGAAAATACAGCACACAATTAGTGGTAGTTTTGTGTGTAACTGAAAGCTGATACAATAAGCACGTGCATAGCCACAAGAGGGCACTTCTAATTTTGATCCACATAACAAATGTTAAGAACTACTTAATCGAGTAATGTGTCAAGTTCCATTCTTTTAAAACAAAGTGCACAATTCTGACAAAAATCCTGGGTTAGCCACCTGATAATTTTACCTGTTATCATATATAATCGTGACCATGATAAAAAATAGCCTGAACACTAAGTCATCAATTATTCAATTCAGTTGATCGTAAAAATTAAAGTTCATCTTCTAAACTGAAATATATGCATGTTTGCATAGAGGTGTTCGCTATTCCTATTTGAACCCTCGAAACTGTGAGAATTCCTCGTTTGCAGAACTACAACTTCACATGCTTTGTTTAATCATGTCTGCAGCTTTTTCAGCAATCATGATAGTTGGTGCGTTCGTATTACCGGAAGTGAGATGAGGCATGATAGAGGCGTCAACCACACGAACGTTGTCCAGTCCTCGAACCCTAAAACAAAAAGATAGGAGTGCAAGGCGCAAATTAATCATTTCATTTTTGACTAATTCCCGTTACTAGACAATCATTTACTAATTCACCCTTTCAAATTTGGTATTTTGTTAAATCCTATCGATTGAGAGATTAAAGAGGCGCTGCACCTAACACGGCTTAATTTGCTCAAAATCACTTTTTGCAAATATTCATTCAATTTTAATTAATTTGATAACCAAAGATTAAAATATTGGTTGACTTCAGCAGCTTGTCAAGCGGTCGTAAGCTCCGGGATAAAGAAGTGTGCATATCACCTGATTCGGTGGCTTTCCTTTTCTCCCAATGCCAAGATTTCCAAAGAATTTAATTACATTCTGACTGGGTCAAATTTTCTGAAGTTTTCACATTATGTCCTTTAACTGCTATATAACACAATGACTATTTTGTTTGTCCATAATGTTCTTACATTTGGAATAAGAGGCATTTTAATTTTGCTAATCATGTTTTTAATCATTTTTTTGAATGTCCATGTCATTTAAGAATGATAATAGATAATGCAAAATAAAATAGTTTTTGCTACATATAATCTTATTTCAAATGAAATATCACATTTTAGAAATAGCATCAAGTTTTGACCTAAATAAATTTTATCATTGATATCAAAATTGAGGTTTTTTACCCCAAATATACACCCCTTCATCCTTCGAAAAAACAATAGCTACCATACTAAACTTTAGATTCTCTCCTTTTTGAAAATATATAGTCTGAGAGGGTTTTCTTGTCATCTTAGATGAGAAATATTCATTTGAAAAAAAACTGTGTTGGCAACGTGCAGCTCCACCTTAATTGGCTACTGGAACAGTGGTGCTAAGAAAAATCCACTTCATATGTAAGAGTTAATGGTATGTTAGTACAAAGTTGAAGCATACTAGAAAAATTACTTTACCGTAGGGCCGGGTCAACCACTGCTGTTTGGTCGTCCTTTGCTCCCATCTTACAAGTTCCCACTGGATGATAAATGGTGAGGGTCACGTGACGTATGACGTATTCCCAGTATTCATCCGAGTCCATTTCATGGGGACAGTTTCGGAACTGAAAGTAGGCCGGTGTAATCCTATACGAGTAGAATTTTATTGTAAGGAAATCTTAATCTTGCTCTCTCATGTGTTAAACTTCATATCTGCCCCTAGTGCCTTTCCTTCCAAACCTATGTTCGATAGACTTGCATTATTCTTAACCTTCTCTTTAACAAGATTCCTCTGTTGCCAGAGATTTTCGCACGTGAAAATTTTGGTCCTTCTCCCGAAATGTCACCTTCACCGGTACTGCAGTCTTACGGAATCGATTTGCACCTGATTATATGAAATTGTATGAACAGGTAGCTGAGGGAAATAACTATCTTTCTTCGTTATCAAAAAGGTATACTTACCCGAAATTTTTCATGGCTTCAGAATTCGTCAACTTCTGGACAACACGTGCACCCTTAAGAACAAAACGAACATACAAAGTTTACTTTAATTTCTTTTTTTTTAATGCATTAACTGAATTGTCAAGTAATATTTGGAAATAACCGAAATGATATCAACCTTTATCATTGTTTTGACATCATCCGGGTTTTCCAGGTAGTGAGGATCTATGATTGGATAATCCACGGGATCGCGGCTGCGTAGTCTCAGGTTACCGACACTTTTTGGATGAAGCAGTCCCACTAAGAAAAGACACCCTTCTCTGGCATCCATTTCAGCATAGCTGAGGTGTTCAAGGGTTTCACTAAATCTAATAACAAGCGATAACAAATGAGAATGTCAAGGGGAGTGCAATACAATGTTTTCATGACCTCTACATGGTGTTTCATCTTAGGGATTGTGGTAAGGAGTATTAAAAATTCACCATGTAACGCGAATCTCCACAGTAAATGACGTAAAGCCAAGTGCGGAATTATGTGTAAATGGTTGGCTATAATCTTCCGTTTACACGTGACAAAATTAATGATTCAGCCTTGAACCCCTCCTTCTCCGTACATTTCGTCCATGGACTTTCGAAAGATTTTGAAAAATCAAACGCACATTTTATGTTTTTAGCAATGATCATAGTTAAGAAATACTCACTCGTCGCCGAAGTTACACGCTGTCTTTTCATAAGGCCCGAAGAAATAATAATATGGGCTGCACAAGATCTGAATATCTGGCCATAGAACTCCTTCCTGTGTTTAAATTTATTCAGTAAAACCATACGGTTTATTTGGGGCAGCCATAATTCCAGATTATATAGTAGCTTATAGTAACTCAAATAACAATCACAAGAAAATAAGAATATTTGCTAACATAATACATATCACTAATATAAACAATGTGCCACACATTTCTGCCGGAATAGACCTCATGAAAACTAATCAGAATACAATGCAAGCGCAAGTGCTGATGCCAGCGGTAGAGCATTTCGTGCTATTTTGCCAGAGCCTTCATTATCATTGTATGTCCAGATTGCAATAGTCTCTCCAAAATCGGCGAGAATGACAGTATTGAAATATGTAATTCTGCTTTTCGACCCTGCTAGAAAAGGCACCTTGTTATTTGTGCAGAAGCTATTCTGAATATTACATCATAAAATTTCATCGGATACCTAGACCCCTACCAACAGTTCTCATTGGTTTCATATTTGTTCGTTCGGGAAGCGAAATTTAGATCCCGCAAAGTCGGCGTCTAGGTCTAGAATATCCTAGAATATCCTAGTACTTAAAACGACCCAAGGTTCGTTGAAAACAGAGAGAAGGTGAAGGGTTTTGGTGCATCATTGTATTTGCTGCATTGTTAAATGTTCAGTGAAGTGATGTTGATTCGGATAACTAAATCTCGCTGAAACTAAAATGAGTCACTTTCCATTAAACAATCTTTCAGACCTTCAACATTCACTCAATACTATACCCCAATGCTTCCATAAACTTCACATTGCAAGCTACAAGTCATGCTTATTTAAAGCCTTACCTCTGTCTTGAGAAATCCATCTAGGTCAAATCCATTTGTACTTGCAGCATCCTGTGAATACACGACCAATATGTGCGAAAGAATATTAACTTATTCTGGCTTGTTATTTGACGAATATAATTTATTTGGGGTTTTTTTCACTGCAATTTTACACTAGATGAAAGGTTACATAATTTCTGATATTTTGGTTTCTCTCGATTTACCTACACATAGTGAGTTGCCTTTGATTTATAAAACAATAGACTACGACTTATCAACGAGACTCCGTAAACTATTTTATGCAGCAGAAAATACTAGCGTCAGAGCAATAAAATATCGACATTTCAGATGCATGCCTCTGCCAGTATATAAGGAAGGATGGGAAGGGACTGAACACATTACACCGAAACAAAAGTAACAACCATTCAAAGGACGTGATAAAAAGGGTAGAACAATTACACAAAGGGAAGACGTAATAACATGCATGTAGCCCTGTGATCGAAGTTTGTTTAATACATGCCTTACATGTCTGTGTTACTGATGATATTAATTATTCAGGAATGTTTCGTATTTCATACACCTTTACGTGTTCAGCTACAAAGTTATATTAGATGCAAACGTACCTTAGGAAGGCCTCCACCACTAGCATTGCATCTCATTATCGTCATAATATGATCCTGTAATGAGATATAGGTGGTAATCCTTAGCTAAGTGGGTAATTGAACAGAATATATATATAAATATATATATAAATATATATATATATATATATATATATATATATATATATAATCATATATATATATATATATATATATATATATATATATATATAATCAATATCTTGATTATTCAAAATGTCGATGCATGGAATGTGAGTGTGAAGTGATTCATTTAAAATATCGTGTTTCCATAGATACTGAAAACTCGGACTACTTTAAATTTGTTTTATTGGGGTAACATCATCACTACCTGCAGGTTTTCTCCAACTGGAAGATCACATATCATCGGTATTTTCAGCGCTTCTAGGTGATCCCTTGGTCCTATCCCTGATAACATCAGAATCTGTAATAAAGATTTCAAAGTTATTAATGTATGGAAAAAGTAAAGTTGGCTATTTTTCAAAGTAGATCAGAGGATAAATCAGAACACGTAATGACACACTGAAAAACAAACCGGAAATGTAAACGAAGCTTGTTCCGTTCTCTATGCCCCTTGAACGAAATAAACACATCCCTCCTCAGTGAACATTGAGATTTCTTTCGTTTTCACTCGCCTTATCTCCCAAATGGTAGGATATTTTGATAAATTCGTTTAAATCACAATGACTTTTAAAAGAACTGTATTTGTTCGATGCCATAGAGTTAATCTTAATGAAGTGAGTTAGTTTACTATACCTGAGGGGATCCGATAGCTCCGGCTGACGAAATGACTTCCTTGTTCACATTGACTTTGATCTTCTCGCCATTTTTCAGAAGTTCAACGGACTTTGCTTTTTTGTCCTCGAACACAATCTGCGAAGGCGAGAAGATAAATGCAATCGGTGAAAAGCTGAAGATTATCTATGCAGTAGATTTACTCAAGGCCTTTATGATAATGAGAAACTTAACTACCCACAAGTAAACAAATACATGCAGTTCCCTTCCTGATGTTTATTTTGGTTCATGAACTCAGTGTGCTCCATTCGTGGTTACATAGATGGATCAATGCCTCGTACACGACAAGTCTATCAAAATTAGTCAGCAAATTCGTGATACGACAGGCACGAGCTTACTTGAGTTACGAGAGCATCAGTCCAGATTTTCAAATTTGATCTCCCTCTAGCGTCAGGATTGAGAAAAGCAGCAGCAGTACTACACCGTCGTCCCTCCTTAACTGTCGCTTGGCAGTGTCCAAAACCGATCTGTATAATATAAAGGCAATAAAAAATTGACTTAACACCTGTAAAATCAACGACATTATAGTGTCACCAATCTTTGACCATATTTTGCTACAGTGTTATTTCGTCATGATGATTTCCAGAATCTTAAAGCAACGCAATGTATTATGACTAAATTGGTGCAAAATGGAATTATTAGATAGTATAGTAAAAGGAAATGAGAGGAGGAAATGAGAGAGAGAGAGAGAGAGAGAGAGAGAGAGAGAGAGAGAGAGAGAGAGAGAGATGTCCATTTTAAGGATTCTCTGTGTCCTTTACCTCTCATGAAAAGACAATAAAGCTAACTCCGGATCCATAATTTTATGTTCCGAATCGACAGAAATATGTAACATTGAAAATTACTCTTTACATGCACCTCCCTATTCTCTTACCGGATCAACACAGTTGTTGACATCTTGTATCTTGAATCCTATTTCCTCAGCTAAAAATGATGCAGAAAAAGACGATATTCGTTAACCCTTCTCATATACATAATACACAAAGGAGAATCTGATATGTAGAACATGATTATGCCTGTACTAATCAGATGTACATATCCCAAAGTTCACTACGGTTAGGTATTTTTTTCAAACACTGAGAAGTATCGGGTCCCTAGTTGCCTGCAGTCCAATTGAACATTTTGGGAGACACAATGTTGGTATTTATTGACCAGAAAATCGACACTATTTAAACGAGCGAAATTAGCTAAGCAAAATTTCATTCGAGGCTGTTTGCTCAGTTTTTTTCCTCTATGTGCAGTCGACTTTTAGTGAGGTTTTTGTCCTCGCTAGCGGTTGAGCAAAACATCCAACGTGTTTGATATTTTTTGCTTCGCCAGGCAAATTCCTCACCGTGTGCGCCGGAGAAAGTGATTTTCCTCACGTCTTTCTTTACTAAAGCGCGCGTGTGGAGATCAGATGACAGTATACACATATTGACTGGCCATGAGGGCAACAGCATACGTCTGTACCCCGAGGGACTGTGAGTCACCCCCAAAAACAGACTGTTTCCCGAGGCCGTAGG
>LD351967.1:172985-208634 GCA_001465055.1 Ptychodera flava | reverse complement strand
GTCGACTGCGGAAGATGACATGATTTTCGCCATGTCCTCTTTGGTGATCGGGTGTTTGTGTTGCACGGAGCCTTTTCCTTCCGCTTTTAATTTGACGAGCATAGCTTAAATACTTCGTTAGCAGCCTTGAAATCATCGTCGTTAACGATATCAAAGCCCGATGACTTCTGAAAATGGCGCTGTAGACCATATCTGATGCTTAACATCGATTTCTTCGCATAGAGTTGACCATCATTACGACGTAAGCTTGCGTAGAAATTACGTAGCAATTCACACAACTCTTGACGTTGGAGCGGTTCGGCAAGAACAAAGTTTTTCCCGACAGCGTCGCAATACTTCTGCAAAACGTTCAATGCACCTTTGATTATCGTTTTCGTCCGTTTAGAGTCCTTGCTGGAAACCAGAGCATTTAGTTCCTCTTCAGAAAGTAGGATAAACCGAGAAATTTCTCGACTATCGTTTCGCTCGGCCGCAGACGACATCTTTGTTTACATTCCAGTTCGCGCATGCGCCAATGCTTTTTTGACGTCATCGGGCATCATTTTTCGGAACTGATGCCTGGCAGGCAACAGTTCCGACAAATGATGCCCGATGACGTCGTTTACGTGGATCAGCACAAAAAGAACGCATCCCACGTGACTATCAATTGGCGAATTAGAATACAGACTGCGGATGAGGTGTGTTACAACACAAAATGACCGCCCTTGGCCTGGCCCGTAGCATTGAAAACGCAGTCACTTCTGGTTCAATACACGGCGAAGGCCGCTTTTTGCATTCGAAAGATAGGCCAATCTATCTTTTTGGTCATCAACTTTGACTACAGGCGTGAAGTGAACCGGATAGAAAACGTTTACAGTGTAGAGTTTAGGCCTATGCTACGTTCCTATGCGTTCTGATACGTAGACTCTACGAATTAGAAAGTCGAGACGTAGCATAAATTCAAAGCATAAACTCTACACTATTAAAATTACCCAGTTCACATCACGCCTGTGATTTCGACGGCAGTGGCCGTGCATCGAACCACAAGTGACTGCGTTTTCAATGCTACGGGCCAGGCTACGGGCGGTCATTTTGCACTGTCATCTGATCTCCTCACGTGCGCCTTATTTTGAGTGAAAAAAGACGTGAGGAAAATCACTTTCTCCGGCGCGCACGGTGAGGACTTTGCCTCGCGAGGCAAAAAATATCAAACACGTTGGATATTTTTCTCATCTGCACGCGATGACAAAAACTCACGAAACAACGACCGCACACGAGAGTAAACAAGCTGAGCAAACAGCCTCGCATGAAATTTTGCTCAGTTAATTCCTCTCGTGTACGGCAGGCTTGCCCTTCTAAAGAACCATTAATCAGTAATCCACATATTCTGTGTATTACCTGCTTCGAGTATGACATCGTGGTATTTGCTAATGGGCGAGTGGTTAGAAACTGTAAGCAACCCTCCTTTAGCATGATAATCATTTTCTGCGCTCTTCTCGCTGTAAATTTATCAAAAAATGAGTTAACATCATTGCAGTTTGCCTTGATTAGTCCACACTTGAAGGAAAGGCAAACACCAGCGAGATCATTAAAACGACAACAGCTGATAATATATTACGTTGAAATGTCAAAAACGACGCAATATGATAAAGTCCACGAATACAGATCGAATGTACGAGATGGAAAGAGTTTTGCCGTTATCAAGTATCCTTTTCCTTCTCATCTTAACACAGGTTTCATGCATTTTCCAAACTTTGTTGTTGTTGTTTTTTTACTTTATCTGTCTTTATTATTGATGTCGTCACTGCTTCCTTTGTTCTGTTGATACTCACCACGTGTTGTTTTCTGATTTCAGAAAATACGGCAACACTTTGTCATAGCTCCATCCTTCAGCTCCAAGTCGCTCCCAGGAATCAAAATCCTCTTTGGCACCTCTTACATACTGCATAGCATTAATGCTGCTTGATCCACCCAGAACCTTAAAGAGAAATTTATTCGTCGTGATTAATTATGAATAGAGATTCTTGCGATACAGATGTAAATCGTATGGCTTTAGATGGGAGATTTTATTGGCAAAAGACTAACTCAGACACCTGTTAAAACAATCATACAAATAATCAACATATAAGTTGTAAATATCTGAGAGCTTTTCCATGTAGTTCCTAATGATAGATGATAGAGGGGTCAGGATTAAACTATGTCATATTGCGATCAGCAATAAAAGATTATTGTCGACGTCGATGTCGAGAAAACGTAATTTGAGCTGAAATCTCCTTGCAGTTGTCAAGCTTTTTAAAACTAATACAGTTACTAAGACTCTGATAAAGTTGGTCAAACATTCATTTTAAATCTGGTGATTTTCGTCATTCAAAACTCCTGTTGGCTCCTTCGTGGAGAAAATTGGAGGTATTTGCATCAAGTATTGCGTATTGCGATCACAAACAATTGTGTACATTTGCATTTCTACACATCTTCAGGATATCTAGAAAAATTCGCAGTGATCACCACAGTATATCTCAATGGTCAACAGTGCAACTCGTAAATTATCTCTGAAAGGTGTCAAGGTTATCTTCACATTATCTGCTGTTTTTGCAAGCATTGACATCGACCAAAGGTATATTTAAATTCATTTGTGACTGCGCACAAAGGTTCGCTCTAAGGTCACCTGCGTGTATGTTAAGACATGGGTCCGATATTTTAACATTTCAGAGTGGGTAAGGATCACGTTTGACGAGGTTCTAATCAAAATGTTTTGAAGGTTGGCAAAATATATATTTATTAGTGTGTACAAATAAAGTTAATCAATTTGCTTCAATGAAATTGTACAAAGTCAAAGAAAAGAAAAGAACATTGCAATATTGTAAAATCTAGTGGGGGCCATGAAAATAGTCTAAAAGGACTAGTCGAGTTCATGGCCCGTGAGTATACTAATAACTATTCGGTACAAGCTTAAGTGTGATGGAGGATAGAAACAAACACAGATTTAATGTAAATTCAGTAAGTGATGTTTCAATGCAGACTTGAAAACTTGTCTACTTGACAATTGTTTGAGATAGTCAGGCAGCGAGTTCCAGTGTTTCACAGCTGCATACCTAATGTTATGTTACATTCAGTTCGTTGTTCACTCCAGTATCCGAAAATAGGAGTCTTACCTTTCCTCGGTTCCAATTGGAGCGTCGATCTTTCATGGCAAGGCAAGCCTGCTTCTGTGGAACAGTCTGCAAATTAGCGAGCCAATTAAGATTCACTGTATTTGGATGAAATTTTGCCATGCATTACATAGTTGGACGTAATTTACTGAGAGGTGTTCTGCGATATTGCAGAGGTGCAGATGCAAGTAATAATGACTGTTTTCAAAGGTAGAGAATGAGTGACCCGATTAAATTATCAATAGTGCAATATACATTTACCATGGTTCTTTTTGGGCTCAATACCTCTGAGAAATTCTTCCGGCCTGGGTCACGGCATTCCAAAGATATATCTCACCTGGTATAACCAGTCGACTTCTGAGTTAAGAAGACACGCATTCTTGGCTGGTACGTGGATTTCAGGCTTGGTATCATCAGGGCCGGCCTCCAACAGTAGAACACTGATGTTCTCGTCCTCCGAAAGCCGGTTAGCGAGAACACAACCCGCACTGCCAGCACCAATAATAACATAATCATACGCGTCAGTTTCCTTGCTAACCATATTGAATAAAGTGGATGACTTGTACAAACAATGTAGGGCTCTCGCATTCGCGCAAGACACTGAAATTTGATGACCTGCTGCGAGTATATATGGACGCTTTTCAATGACGTCATGCCATCCTGGACTTTTGCACCCATGAGTTATCTGGACAAGGTCAACAGTCTGCATATTAACAGCGCATTTGAATCTTCTGACGTAGAAATTTACGTTTCAAAGAAATTCATTCGAAATAATCGTTGACCATATTTGACTGGGTGTGAACGTGAGTGGTAGTAATGTTATGTAACTGGAGCTTGCAAAGATGTACAGCTTTTCAATAAAATTTCAATCCTTCTGTCCACTTTTTTAAGGAATGTAGCCTAAAGCCCGATTTTATTCTTATAACCGTGCCATCGTTCTTCGTCAATGACACATTCTATCGCTGACTTAAAGATGGGATGGCGAATTAATGCTACCCCTCAGATATGTAACGAGAAATTCCGCACACATAATACATACTCGTTACTGGAATGATATTGTTTGTTTTCCATCGCCATATACATAATACTATAGAAAATGTGATATTCGTAGATCTCAAAGTGGAAGTCCTCGCTTTAAAGAATTTGTTACCCATATAAAACACTAGACTTTCTCTCTCTCTGCTAATTCGTTCGCTACGCAGGTATGCGCCCTCAACGGTCTTTCTAACAAGCGACGCTCACCGTTTCGACTTCAGCACATTGTAATTAGTAAGAAAAATTCAAAAATATGTTTGATTTGCTTCATTTGTAGGCAACTATTTGCCGGCTCGCTCAACTAATTACTGAGGTCGTGTAGAGCAGTAATTTGTAATACTTTCGTAATTTGTAATACTGCAGTAAATTGTAATAAAATTTTGCGGTAATTTGTAATACTGCAGTAAATTTTAATAAACATTGGATTAATTTGTAATAATTGAACTAGCGCAATTTGTAATGTAATTTGGAGTAATTTGTAATAACAATCGCTTGTAATAAAATTTAGAGTATATTGTAATCAGGCTTTTTTGATGAACGAATCTCTAATTTGAATGGTGGTACCACAGGGGCTCATAAGTGGCTATATAAGTCAATATTACAGCGTTTTTCTTTCTTTTTCAATGTTAAAAATAAACTAGCTGAAGAGCACAACACTTGTGTAGCTGTCTTTTGTGTAGCTTGTATTGGCATGTATAGTGCGCCCTCAATAGGGAGTGTGATCATATGTAAATGTGACCTTTAGTTCCGTGACCTCTAGCCATGCCTACTTCCCTCTCCATATGGCCGGCCGTGCGTACAGACGTCGCTGTGTTTACTGACGTCGGTGTGTTTACTGTACTAATTTCCCGGGAAATTAGTACAGTAAGCATAGCGAGGACAGGAAGTAGGCATGGCTAGAGGTCACGGAACTAAAGGTCGCATTTACATATGATCACACTCCCTATTGAGGGCGCACTATACATGCCAATACAAGCTACACAAAAGACAGCTACACAAGTGTTGTGCTCTTCAGCTAGTTTATTTTTAACATTGAAAAAGAAAGAAAAACGCTGTAATATTGACTTATATAGCCACTTATGAGCCCCTGTGGTGGTACTAGTCAGTGAGCAGACGCTGATTACGTATCCTTTTATTTCGAGCAAGCATGTTTTCTTTTAATCATGTTTTAGCAAAGTTTTAACATGTAAAAGGAACAGAAATACCAAATACCAATCATTTCTTCTTGACATACGCCCAGGAGAAGTTTAATAGTACAAAATCGACACAGTTTTACTTTTTATGTGACCCATGCTCCAAACGGAGGAATGATCATTTTTTTTAATTTTCTGACAAATCGTTAACCTTAAGTCGATGAAGTGGATTCGACCAAATATGAAAATATATCAAAGCAAATATTTCGTTTTTGTTTACTCCGAGAAAGTATGCGTTGAAAGAGAGCGTCTCCTTATGAGCTATAGGTAATCATTATTGGATTTTGTGATTGACGTAGTACTATTGTAATCTCCACTCAGAGATTGAAGCGCAGTGTGGCATCTGTGCGGTGTGGATAATTCTAACCAAGCAAAAATATCTCCGAGTCGTTGACCGCGCGCGCGCCCCACCAGTGTGCAACTGCTGAGACTCCCTAGTTAGGTTATAATTATACACGCCGCGTTACATTAACTGTATGGAAATTGGTACTTCAGTGTAGTTGTTGTTGGCATTAATTCTAACCAAGCTAGAGAGTTTCTGAGTCGTTGACAGCACCCCAAACAGTGTGGCAACTGCCGAGACTCCCTAGTTAGGTTATAATTATCCACGCCTCGCTACCATCTCTGTGTCCGGAGATGGGTACTATTGTGTAGTTGTTGTTGACATTGTTGTCGTTACCACCATCATCCTCATTGTCGTCATCATCATCGTTTTATATCCCAATAAACAAAATATCAAAAGTACTTTTGGAGTTGGTTATAGTTTGTGATTCATGTGATATTTCGTGTAATTATATCGTTTACATGATGATGCTTGAGTTGGATAAACGCGATACTAGCGGACTTATCCAAGAATGTCCGAGCTACTACGGAGCCTCCACTCTGTCACCATTCGACTCACACTTCGGTTGCTTTTACCAATTAAAGTCAAATAGTCAAATACTTTTCCGCTGTGTACGATAAGGATACACGAGAGGATGTTTCAATTTCCTTTTATAGATGTCTTATTTACAAATTTGAACCTGACCTAACGTACTTCCAAATGAGATGTTCAAATAATCTGGAATCTTTATTATGATTCTTGATTCAAAACTAAAGCTGGCTGTTAACGTTAAAAAACCCAAGAACTAAAGAAATTGATTTATTTTCTAAAAGCTCTTTTGCATCTGCCTTTGTGCCTTGGAAGATAGTACACTATTCTATTCGAAAACTTTTATTTATTTCAATGTTAGTTAATCCAGACTGTAATGATAATCGACGGGAGCCGGGAAAGCGAGATAAACATTGCAAATAAATATAACCCCTGACCATACCCTAACAGAAATGAAAGTGAAAATAGCCAAAACCACAAATTCATTCGTATTTCACTTTAATTTATCAACAAAAACCTTAATCGATTAAAAGCTAATATTTACATGAATCAGGTTTTCTTTTCCAGCTTTGACTTGGTGAACTTGAAGACCTTTGCAAAGCTACAATTTCATGCCTTGTTTAATCAAATCTGCGCCTTTTTCGGCGATCATGATGGTAGGTGCGTTAGTATTACAGAGGCGTCAACCACACGAACATTGTCCAGTCCTCGCACTCTGAAACAGTAACAACAAATAGACACGATAAAAATGCAGGGTTAATGGTGACTAATATATGTGACAAATTGTAAATTATGATCCGATAAATTTCATCGTGCATTATCCCTTCTAAATCTGTGTTTGTGCATTGATATCTTACATGGGATACTTCTCAGTCTTTGGCAAGCTCTGCTGGTGTACATATTTGTCCCGAGGCTGTCTTTCACCCACCGAAGGGATGTATTCATTACTGTGATAAAGGTTGTGTGCGATGTGTGATAGCAAGTATATGAGTGCGAGTGCTCCATGAACTCTACAGCGTGTGTGGAGGGGTCGCACTCAGAAAAACTGTAACAACTTAGCTCGGTTATTGAATCACTCTTTTTTAAGTGTGGAGATTTGGCCGAGCGGTTTTGACTGGGATGTCTTTGCTAAGTGACTTGAAAAATCAACTGAATTGCTGTATTGTGAAAAATCAACCCAACATGTGCGAATAGAATTGAAAGCTTCGAAAGAAACTTTACCTCAGGGCTGGGTCAACCACCGCTGCTTCATCGTCCTTTGCTCCCATCTTACAAGTTCCCATCAGATGATACTAAAAGTGAGGGACACGTGACGGATGACGTAATCCCAGTATTCATCAGAGTCCATTTCATTGGGACAGTTTGGGAATTGGAAGTAGGCTGTTGTCATCCTAAAAGAGAAGATTTTTAATAAACCTGTCACTGGCAATCATATTTGTTACACCTCATATCTTTGTCCTATCTTCAAATTTGTTTAAAGCCATATTCGATAGGCTCGTAGTTGTTTTTGAACTCCCTCTCTATCAAAATGTGCCTGTTCGAATGCTTCTCTTACACTCTTCCGTCCTAAAAAGTCCAACTTCATCTTTACTACGGTCTTCCGTAATTTTATTGGACCGAGTTATTTGAATTGTAGGAATAGCTACATACAAGATAGTTGTCTACGTCTTCCTACCTCGTATAAGCGGTACACTTACCCAATTTTTTCACAGATTCAGAATTTGTCAATTTCTGGAGAACACGTACACCCTAAATGATAAATAGAATATGAATAATACTTTAATCTTTCTAAAAGCCTCTCAAATGAAATTAGAAAAAAATCCCAATTCTCAGCTGGATCAGCTCAGTAATATCAACCTTTATCATTCTTTTGACATCATCAGGGTCTTCGAGGTAGTGAGGATCTATAATTGGATAAGCCAGGGGATCGCGACTGCGCAGTCTTACGTTACCGACACTGTTTGGATGAAGCAGTACTAATAAGAAACTACACCCTTTTCTGGCATCCATTTCAGCGCAGCTTGAATGTTCATGAGTTTCACTAAACCTGTTGAAATAAGATGAAAAGAAGAAGAAATAGGAATTTAATAGACCATTATATGCGGTAGTTATATGGCTACATCTTGTTCTTTGTCGGTAAAATGTATTCAAAATTATAGTTTTTTTGCAGCAAATATACAAATCATTTTAAATAAATTAAAAAACAATAAAGTGCAATACTCGTCATAGACAATCGACTGTCATCTTCCCTTGATTAACATGAAACTGCGGCCGCCATGAATGTCATCGACAGACTTACAAAAAGTCTGAAAATTACATCAATATTCTATATTGAAAGCGAAAATTATGTTAGTCGAGAGATACTCACTCGTCGCTAAAGTTACATGCAGACTTTTCAATGCCTCCGAACATATAATAACCTTGACACCAGATAATCTGAATATCAGGCCATGGAATTCCTTCCTATGTTTGAATTTATTTGGTAAGATTACAAAAGCTATAGTGTTGTAATTTCAAGCAACAATTGTCAAATCGTCACTTACTTAATCGTTCCTTACACGACAATCACAAACTTATCGCTTAACAGGTATACAATCGCCATAAATATTGAAGAGCAGACATTCAATAAATGTGAGCCTTGAACTTGAAACGACCTAATTAATTCGCTACAGAACGAGAGAAGGTCACGGTGAAGGTTTTTACCACATTGTCGAATATATTTATGGGCTACAAAAAAGTAGGTCTAGTTGAAACTGAAAGAGATGATATATCGTTAAGTGTTTAGTACAAGGACGAACAAAATCCTATTAAATTATGTCAAGATGTGAAGTGGTTTGAAATGAAATCTAGCAATCACCAATTTTACCATCCTTTTCTTTGTTCCATCCTTTCTGTTCTCTAAACTAATGAAACAATTACAAGGCGTAACAAACGTCAAACATTTGCAAGCAGCAATGTTAATTTTGACGACAATTTAAAGTCAACTTTAGGATGTTTCCACATTAGATGTTAGATGCTAACTCTTAAGTCCTCCATAAAACTTATAACAACTTTATCTCTTAGTCGAGTTCAATCCTAGTTTGGCATTTTTGCAACATCGAATCAAGTAAGTTCATGTTAAGAACAAAGGTTATTCCACCTTTAAACAATAACTTTACTCTAATCAGGAGTTTTAGTAATAGCAGTGTTTCATGGACCCTTGCAAGACATATTTTACAACCTTACCTTTGTCTTGGCAAATCCAGCTACGTCCACTCCAGTTGTAGAAAGAACATCCTGTTTAAATCACACAGTCACAGACATATCCAAGTTTGGTGCAAAGGAGGCTTTATTAACAATCTACAACTATTGGACGCTTTTGTAATGGCAAGCGAGTGAGACGTCTGTCAGGACTGCTCCGGAGAAAGATTCAGATTTCGTGCCAAATAGAGTGACTCTCGACACAGAACTCACGGAGAGACCGACCAACACTACTGGTGACTACAGAAAAAGGAATAGGATAAAAATGTCTGCTGAAACTCGTTCAAAAAAGATGGAAAAAAAGCGAGGTGCTCAGGGTGCCACGTCGTCGGATGACACGCAGCAGACTTCCATTACGCAATACGTTGCAACGGAGAACACCGTGACCTGTAGCACAGACCCAAGTCAAATAGAGGAGAGTGAACAGGACTTCCGTAGGTTCATGAAAGAAATGATACTGAGAATGGATTCCAACTTGAAGAGGTTAGTCGATGAGCACACTGATACAAAAAATAGAGTCGACAGAGTAGAGAAAGAATTGGAAGAAAGAAATGAAAAGTGTGAAGACCACCTGGAAGAACACCGACAGACGAACCATGCCTTGAATCAGAAAATAGCAGCCATGACGGCAAAAGTTGAGGCGTTGGAAAAAGAAACTTAGCTTTGAAGGACAGTGTGGAAAAACTGAGTGAACAGCAGAAGAACCAAGAAAGATATTCAAGAGCATATAACCTGCGATTCGGTGGCATTAAAGAAACAAAGAATGAAAACTGTAAGCAGATAATAGAAGAAATTCTAACGAATAAATTCAAGATGGCTCCCTGTGATGTAACGGACATTCTTGAAAACGCTCACCGATTGAAAGGAAAGAAGACGTCGAATATGCCACGCCATATCATCGTCAAATTTTACAGTAGAACAGTTAAAGAAGAAGTAAAAGTAAAAGCAAGGAAAACTCTTGAAGGTACGGACATGTTTATTACGCAGGACTTAATTCAAGAAGACTACCAAGTTAAACGAAAACTCGGCGGCATCATGCAGGCTGCATTCAGAGAAGGAAAGAAGCCATTGTTCCGTAGAGGAAGGCTGTACATAGACGGAAAACTCTACTCTGCATGAATGAAAATTTAAAGAGACACTTTCTGAATCTAATTTAGATTAAGTTTTTGAAAAAGATCTTTGTAAATTTTTTCTCCGGCGCATTCTTGTTCTCGTTTTTTTTTCTTTCCCCTTTCGTGCCGTTTTTCCCCTTCGTTGCTGTTGGGGTTTTGCCGTCTGTTTTCTTCTTCTTTGGCTTTGTTTCTTTTTGTTCGTTTTTGTGTGTTATGTCTGTTAAGATGTACGAGGAAAGAGAGATTTTGTCAAACGCAAAGCAATGGACGATGATGGATGACGGACGACGACGGAAAATCAACCTATTTGATAAGCTCCGCGTCGCTGACAGCGGAGCTAAAAAAGTATTTTTGGTAGGTCATTGTGTTAAGTTTTTCACAATTTAGTTCATCTATAGAAACCTGTATGCCAAATTTCAAAGCTGTGAGACCAGTACTTTTTGAGAAACACATTTTTTAAACAAAAATGGAAAAAATTGACCCCGAAAATCAAAATTACAGATTTCATTATAATTTCAAATAATATTATTTAGTTCATCTATAGAAACCTATATACTAAATTTCAAAGCTATCAGATGAGTAGTTTTGGAAATACACATTTTTTGGCCAAAAATGGCAAAAATTGCCCAAAAAATACAAAATTACAGATTTCATCAGAAATTCAATATATATTACTTAGCTCATCTGTAGAAACCTGTATACCAAATTTCAAAGTTATCAGACCAGTACTTTTTGAGAAACACATTTTTTGACCAAAAATGGCAAAAATTACCCAAAAATAAGAAAATTGCAGATTTCATCATAATTTCAATAAATATCATTAAGGTGATCTGTAGAAACCTGTATACCAAATTGCAAAGCTATCAGATGAGTAGTTTTGGAAATACACATTTTTTGACCAAAAGTGGCAAAAATTAACCCAAAAATACAAAATTACAGATTTCATCAGAAATTCAATATATATTACTTAGTTCATCTATAAAAACCTGTATACCAAATTTCAAAACTATCAGACCTGTACTTTTAGAGAAATACATTTTTTGACCAAAAATGGCAAAAATTGCCTTAAAATGCAAATTTGCATATTTCTTCACAATTTGAACAAATCTGAAATAGATCATCCCTAAGGACATATGTACCAAATATCAAAGCTATCTGACTGGTAGTTTTGAAGAAGAAGATTTTTAAAGATTGTTTACCAAAAATGACAAAAATAGCCTTAAAATACAAATATGCAAATTTCACCATAATTTGAACAAATCTGACTAAAGTCACCCTTAGTAAACTGCATATCAAATTTCAAAGCAATTGGACAAGCGGTTTCAGAGAAGATGATTTTTTATACCAAAAACACCAAAAAATGCCCAAAAAATACAAATATGCAAATTTCACCACAATTTGAATAAAATTAAGTGACGTCACCCCAAGTGAGCTGCATATAAAATTTCGAAGCAATTGGACTTGCGGTTTCAGAGGAGAAGGCAATTGTTGACGGACGACGATGGACGACGACGGACGATGATGGATGACGGACGACGACGGAAAATCAACCTATTTGATAAGCTCCGCGTTGCTGACAGCGGAGCTAAAAAAAGTATTTTTGGTAGGTCATTGTGTTAAGTTTTTCACAATTTGGCAAAATGTAGCCAGGAATTAACAATTTGCATAGTCTCTTATGATCGTCTATTCTGTGCCCTGGCCAGAGTCGGAGTAACTCAAGTCGGCTTAATAGCCTGATAAATCCAAAAAGTGTACTGATGCGTTTAAAAGTTGCCTTAGGAATATGGTTCTACAAACTGCTAATAACAGGTAGTGTTAAACATCCGCGAGCAGAACTGCCAAAATAAATATGCGGCTATATGATAATTGGAGGGGGCTGAAAAATTTTAATCATATAGATTGGGAAAGAGTGAGAGGGATTTGAAAAAAGATTTCAGTTCCGGTTCCTTCAGCTGCCCCTCCCCTCCCCTCACCGTTCTTTGTGAACTCAGCCTTATTGGTTGCTTTCGGAACAGATTTTTCGGGTTTCGTCTTTTTCCGGTTCACTCATATTTTCTGTCGTTTGATTCTCTTAGCTCTAATACATGGAATGTAAGTGGTTATTAAAACTAGATTATTGTCCATGGTATTATTGTTTTGCTTTTGTTAAAGTTGTTTATTTCATGTTTTATTTTTGTTTCTCCGATGATGCGTTCTAACTCACTTTTTTATATAGCCTTTGTTGTAGCATGTTCTAATATATCGTAATGTTTCGCCTTTAACAAGGCCCCTGAATCTTGCTGGTGGGTGGCATGAGTTCTGTGTAAGAATTGGAATGCATCTGTTGATTTTGTGTGTGCTCTGATGTCGAGAATGTTCTCTTTGTTGCATCGACTGCCTTATAGATGTAAGGTCTAAATATATGATTTATTGAGAAGAGCTTTCGAAAATTTGAAAGTATGGTGCATTTGTTTTATCTTTAATATGAATTTATTAAGCTCGTGTTGAGTTCCAATGAAAATCAGGAATACATCGTCACTGAATCACAGCCAGAGCGATATTTGTTCTGTGTGTTGCTGTATTATTCTCATTTCATCTCTTGAAATGTTATGTCGACAATTTCTGATGAAGCTGGATATCCCGTACTACACCCGCATATCTGACGGTAAAATTTATTGTTGAATTCAAACGTGTTGTTCTTAAAAATTATTTCCAGCAAAGCTATCATGCATTTTGTTGGTTGTTGTTTGATTATGTAGTCGTTTTATGATCTTTTCTGATTTAATGCTCTGCCGACTGATTCAATTGCTTCATTGTGTAAAGACGAAAATTCGCCACAATGTCTTGCCTTTTCAACTACTTATACTAGATCAGTTTGGGCCCATCGGGAACGAAACGAGGCATTTTAACAACTCTATGTATGAAGACCTGTTGCGTGGTCATCAGCACCGTAGCAATTAGTTAACACATGACAAAACGTGTCACTGCAATTGATGAACTGAATGGCCCAAATCTTATGTTTACCACCGTGCACGTATGCTTAATCATAGATGAAAGTGTTTTCTGATCTTTGTTGTTTCTAAATACATCATGAACTTGTTGCACTAAAAACAAAACTGGCTTTCTTTCTTAGCGAAATGTAGCAACATCTCAGCCATGATAATGATAATGACTTGCTGTAATATTCCAAAGAACAGCGAATGTTATATCAACCTATAATTACCAGATAGAGTTACTTGGACAAAGGAATATTACAATAAACGTCACTAATTGCGCTTTTCCCATACATGCATGCATGTCAGCCCTATGAAAGTCGGATTTGCTTATTATCTTTATTGATGAGATGAACGATTTACACGTTTAGGTGTCTGGGTTCCATATATTTGAACTCGCAGTATTTGCAGTACTCTTGTGATCCACCACATACCCGGCTTTATTTTGAAGTTGTTGGAGTAAATAAAGGTCTCACCACCTTACAATTTTTCCATCCCCAGTTTGTTTTTCCCGATAGATCTAGAGTTAACACAAGAATGGCATCCATGTGAAATTTCAAGTGTCGGTAAATTTTATGTAATTTGTTTTTCGAATATAATTTGTCCGTGACACACGATTTTTATTCTTGGCTTTGAAAGAATTTGTTGAGAAGGCTTAATCCTGTCAATTGCGAGACACCTACCGCCTTGTCATCATTTGTTAAAATGTCAGCATATATATGAGACATTGTGCATGGAAAGAAATAGTCAAACGGATGTTCTCATCTAATTAGACGTAAGTAGACTCGCATGTCAAAAAACAAAATACAATACGACATCGGCGAAGACAATTGATATTAAAGTCATAACTTTATTAGAATAAGTTGGATATCTCTTCTTATTTAATTTGACTGCAAAACGATGCAAGATTTGTGACTTCATAATAAAGAACAGTAATCTATGTTCAGTTCATATATTTAAGTCGAGACAAATACGGATATGGATTTCTTAGTCGTGGTTCTGTGTTTCAGAAAAAGGATAATTTTATACTGGTTACGGTGCCAACCTTGCAAAAATAAGAAATGATTACAAGTCGAAGTCTACAAATAAATACCTTTCGGTTAGTAGGCCTAAACATCAAATTCCTGCCCACTTTCTACTGTTACCATTTTGGGAAACAAAACTTTTTTTAGCGCCCAGTAGCATCAAAAACAGTAAACAAGTAGAGAGTTGCTGTAAAATTCTCTCAACGAAAAATTTTTTAATGTGCTCTCCCCACAAGGATTTTACTCTATATGGGCACGAGCTTCTTTGAAACATAACTTCGCCATTTCGTGCCATATCCAATTTTGCATGTATAGCTAAAACGAGTCCAAAAAGCAACAACTTGAACCATTACTTTTCCTTATAGACAAGTAGGCTTTCATGAACTTGCTTACATTTTTCTTGCAGAAAGATTTGCTTGATACCATAACTTGGCATGCTCAGTTAAGTTTTCAATCGCATTGGGTACCAAAAATTCCGTTTACGCCTTTAACAGCATATGGCAACGTATTTCTATCAAACAAATTTACAATACTTATCTTCCTAACTGCACTGTTGTGCGACGCATGAAAGTGTTAAATACTAAGTAATATAATACGACACTACGACATATCAGCCATGTGATTCTTACTTGACAATTAAAGAACTATTCGTTGGATAATGTTGTTTGGTAATGTTGATAGCAGAAAGCTAAAGAATACATTTTAGTAGGCCTGTTTGATAAGGTCCGCAGCTTTTTCAGCAATCATGATGGTTGGTGCGTTCGTATTACCGGAAGTGATATGAGGCATGATAGAGGCGTCAACCACACGAATATTGTCCAGTCCTCGAACCCTAAAAGAAATGTCGTATATCTCTTAGTCGTATATCAGACCAATGTGTACTATCATACAAGAGCTGCGATCACATGTTACAATTTCTGTCATGGTGAAATACGTGTATGAACGTACTTTTGTTGATTACGTAAAGGGACATTATCAATATCTTTTGACCTTTTTTCACCAATATTGTTGCAAACGAGAAGTTGCTGTTGTTAGAATTATCGACAGATGTCTAAAAATGGTCGACCATAGACAGTTTCCATCCCATTTTGCCTATGCTGTGTAGAATAACCTTGGGTCAGGGGTTTTCGGTAGACCACCTAAAGCCCCTGACCCAAGATTTTTTCTATGCAATGTAGGCAAGATGGGATGGAAGTTGTCTATGGTCGAGCATTTTTAGACATCTTTCGATAAGTCGAACAACATCAGCAACTGTTCGTTTGCAACAATATATCGGTGAAAAAGGTCAAAAGATGGCGATAATGTCCCTTAAAGATAGTTAAATGTACATATTAGACAGCGAAACAGTACATCTATACAAGATATTAAATCATCACATAATAATGATGACTACAAACAAAAGCAAAGCACCTACGGAATAATTACCTTAGTGATGGGTCAACCACCGCGGATGGGTCCTCCTTTGCCCCCATTTTACATGTTCCAACTGGATGCCATAGTGTGAGAGTCACATGACGGATGACGTACTCCCAGTATTCGTCAGAGTCCAACTCATGGGGACAATCTTTGAACTGAAAGTAGGCAGGTTTCACTCTACCAAAATAATGAAGAAAGTGGTAGTTGAAATGGTCGCCTAGTGCACGAAGATTCTTTTTGCTGCATTCTATGAGTCAGCCATAAGGACCGTAGGGAATAAAGAAGCAGTATTATTAACCCATTTCAATCTATGATACACATATGCACACTGAAAGCCTGTATTAGCAACCAACAGTCGCTTCGCCCTGTTGATGTAATCCTTGAGCTCCAACTATACAAACTGCTACTACCAGCAAACAAACACTGCATCATTCCATGGCTTAATTGTGTGACCTTATAAGGGCGCCAAGTTAATCTGTCGAGATCGTGTGATATATTGAAGTGTTATGTTAGTACAGTTAGGCCAAGGGTTGCAAGGGAGCGGATTTGCTGGACAAATCACCAATTGAAAAGGAAGAATGAAATATATTCATTCCCGATATCTATCTTCTTGCCAAATGTGGATTCGCAAATCTCTCGCTTCTCGCTTCTTCGTTAATAACCTGCCCGATTCTACCTATTCTAAACCAGATTGAAAAAAATAAACTTTGGTGAGAAAAAATATGTTCAATGAATGTACCGACCAAGCCTTTGGTCTTTCATTTTTGTCAACACAAGCAATATCCACGCATTCCACCAATAATTTTGTCGGCGCATATCCAGCATTGTTACCAACGTTAAAGGCCACATTTACATCGGCATTACAATTCAGCACGGTGTTTATCAGAGAAATAAAAACAAGTCTCTTTCAGTTCAAGGTCACTACATAGATAACAATGCCCACAAATGGTGCGCCAACCATTACATTTAAATAACAATAACAAACAGATCATTGCTTGTAATTCATTGTCATCCTGAGACTACAGTACTTAAAAAAAAAAGCAAAATATCGAGCAAATATTCTTTTAAAGATAAATCAATTTCGACTCTATTACAATGGACAACCCTGAGGAATAAGCTTCAACGATCGTAATAAAACAAACGGATCCTTAAATAATAATCCTGGCTTTCGTACTTAAGGAGAAAATGGACACATTGCAATATAAAAAGATATTGAGTGAAAGTATAAACAGAAAAAATTAAGGGATTTATGTAGGAACTTCGTTTCGAGTCTCAAAAAATACGGCAGATGACTGAACCAGTGACACTTATTTTTTGCGTAAATTTATAAACATGTTTCTTTACAAGTGGCTTTTAGATTATATGTAGAAGAGATTGGGTTGTTTACTAAGAAGTGAAGATACAAAATTATACTGAGAATTTATTACAGACTCATGGCAATTCTGCCGCATCAGCATTCTCCCTATGGCCTTTGCCATACGCATAGCATCGTGACACAAAAATGGCTTCTCGTTCTGAATCTTTTGACAATAATAAAATGATCAATAATAGTTTTCCTACGTGGAAATCAATGTGATGGCCGCATGACTCACAGTTAATCCTCTATCTTAAGACGAATCAAAGAAGGAAGCCGAATGACCGCCATCCATGACAGATTGAGCAGCATATATAATGGCATTTTGCGACAAAAAGCAATTTACAGGCTCAAATATAAAACAAAGGAGACCGAATGTATGAAGCGATCTTCTTTTCAATACCATAAACAGGTGAGAAAACATGAGATGCTAAAACTTACCAATTGTATGTTTATATCCAGTGTAAGAATGCTTGAACACAAAGACTACGCTACGTTATGGGTAAGTAAAACACATAGCAATACATGAAACATAATTGTCTATGTTGTCACTGATAATCATCAGAAGGTTCCAGTACTAATGGCGTATCGTCGGATATACGTTCTTTGTAAAATGAAGGAAAATAACTAATTATTCACCCACCGAAAGTTTGAAATCAGCGTGCAAGATTTCTCCCTTGCTTTCAATTAGATTATAATAATATATAAAAGAAAACAAACTTTCATGCAAAAGAAGTACACCTACCCGCGTTTTTTCAGAGCTTCAGAATTTATCAACTCCTGGATAACACGTACACCCTAAAAATAGACAAGGCGATGCTTTTAGTATCTCGGTCCATGTGTTTCTACCCGTTATTTTTGCGTCTCTAGTTTAGCTCTCTTCCTCCCTTCCCTTCCCTCTCCTGCCCTCCTCTTCCCTCCTCCCCTGTCCCTCTTTCTCCTCCTTCCAGCTGTACATGTTTACGAGGATGAGCTCAATTTAGCGCTTATAAACGGCAAGCGAGGGTGTTTGGTTGAGGATATAAGACCTTTTGGTCGAGCAAATACCCGAGCGCACCGTTTATAACCTCATCATAATATGCTAAAGTTAAATACAAGTGGACAATGTCGTTATTCGGGACCGAAGTTGGAACAAGAGTTCAGGCGCCCAGGCTGAACATAAACTCTACAAAAAACGTTTCAGAACTCGCGCGCGTGCACAATTGATTCTATACAATAAGGTAACGCAACGCATCGATATTGCGATTACACATCGAATTTGAAGAATTTTACTCGAAAAAACGATCAAAAAACCTCCAAAAATATTATGTTGTTGTTACATCGTCGTCACTGCTTATACAATCTCATCATTTGTAGGTTCATCGAGCTGCACCAGACTAAAATTTAACAATCAAAATCGATATCAAGCCGTACACTTGTTCGACATTTTGGTGGGTTGAGCTCTAAAGCCAGAGTTTTAAAATTTGCGCGAGCTCAAAAATGTTCGAAGCGCGCAGGTCTTGTTGTTGAGAATATAAACCCTAGAACCAGCTAATCAGATTGTCGATTTCAGCTAATCATATTATAATTGTAGGTATTTACTTTCAGTATTGTCTTGACATCATCCGGGTCTTCAAGGTAATGCGGATCTATGATTGGATAATCCGAGGGATCGCGACTGCGCAGTTTCAGGTTGCCAGAACTTTTTGGATGAAGCAATCCAGGGTAGAAAGTTAAGCCTTCTCTTGCATCCATTTTCGCGCAGCTATCATGTTCGAGAACCTCAGTAAACCTGTTGACATCGAAAAAATCGGAAAAAGTAGCTGTTACCATTTATCGTACCAAACCCATTGTCATACCAAAGTTATGGTTTATTATTTCAACAAAGTATTCTCAGTCTCGCCGAAGATCACGTGGCTCTAAGAAATACATACAGAAATACTCACTCATCGCTGTAGTTACAAAGTTTCTTCTCATAGCCTCCAAATAGGTAGTAAAATGGGAGGAAGAAGATCTGAATGTCTGGCCATGGAAGTCCTTCCTGTAGTTGGAATTTATTTCATGACATTACAAAAAAAGAAATGTCTTACATTTCAAGCAATCCCCGAACATACACAATCGCTGGTATACTGCCCAATATTATTGTACACAAAGCAAAGTTACCTCAAGAAGTGTATACACCAATTCCAGTTTTGTTAGGTAATTAAAGGGACAAGAGGAAAGCTTCTTGTCTGTATCTGACCTTGAACAAATACAGATTAATCTAACAAAGTTACCTGGCTATGGAAACTTTCTGACAGATTTCGATACGTCTGAATATTTACAGAAAGCATAATTCAGATAGTTGCCTTCTAAATATACAGTAATAGATATATTTGAATGTAATTAGAATCTTAGACAGGCATTTGCTGAGAAAAAATAAATACTGCACGTATTCAAAAATTGATTGTACCTTTTGCTCAATTAAAGGCTGTTCGAAGTCCAGGCTAGCGATATATTGGTTTTCATCGAGTTCGTGTTCGATGTTGTTTAGCGTGTATGTATGTGTACATGCTCCATTGAGCTAGTGCCACCTGTAGGAAGTGGTCCTGGTTAAAATCGTAACGACACGGTTATTGAACTACATTCTGCAGAGGAGCGGATCTACCAAAATGGTCTCGGCTGCCGAATTATTTGCTGAGTGGGTACGTACCATTAGTTGCGAGTTCGAATTTCTTAGAAAAAAATACTAAATATTTGAAGAAAGCAGTTTTTATGCCCTCAATTGTGACCTCGCTTTGACATTAATGTATTTTATCGTTGTATTGAAAAGGCTAGTGCAGTGTATCTTCAAGTACCTCTGTTTTGATAAATCCATCCACTTCCAAGGCATTTGTGCCAACAGCGTCCTGTGATAATAAATCAATAAAAATCCACAACACATTACTACTACCACTTTATTAACCTTATCCATTACTTTGTGTGGAAGGCTACATTAGAATTAAAACTTTGTGTTATGGAATATGTGATAAACCTAAGCTGTTCTATTTTTATTTTCCCAAATTGAATTGTAATTAACATTCATTTATTTGTTCGTTCGTTCGTTTGTTCGTCAGTAGCTAGGTAGGTAGGTAAGAAGGGGGTTGGTAGGTGGGTCGGTCGGTCGATAGGTCTTTGATTTTTCAGTTATTTTTTACAAACATAAAGATGGTGTCATACCTGAGGAAGGCCTCCACCAATAGCTTCGCATCTTACTATGGTCATAATATGGTCCTGTAGTGAAAAAATGGGCAATTCTTAAATTTTTCAGATTGTGTGGGCAAAGCTTTGCATTATTTACCATTTATGGGTCATTTGCTATCCGTCTTTGACATGATGCCATGGTATCCTCCTTAAATTCACACAATTATAAAATGACTTTACAGAATCAATTTAAAACTTGCAATATCGATTGATAATTCACACACATGACTGATGTATTTCATTCCTGCATTTCATTGTCTTCAAAAAACCACACAGACCTTTTACTTTGAAAAATTGGAATAATGAAGTGATAGGTGTATCGATGTGTTTCACTCATACCTGCAAGTTTTCACCTACTGGAAGGTCACAAATTACGGGTATTCCTAACGCTTCCAGATGATCTTTCGGCCCAATACCTGACAACATCAGAAGCTGGAATGTAGATTTAATGTTAAACACAGTATGATGAACAATATGGCAACGCGTGTGAGAGAAAGATAGACTTGGACAGTAAACTGCCTTAAGATTGCAAAGACAAAGAATATCTGGTAAATTGATACTACAGCATCTTACACTAGTCGTTATGATTTCTTCGAGAAGTGTTGCCTAATAGTGAAAATCAAGCCTTGAAAATGAGTGTAACAAAGACTGACAGTTTTGAGTTTTAGGCAATTCACAGAACAATGAATTACCCACTATTCTGTTTGATTTGTACCAATGAAGGTTGCTTTTCTAGTAACCTTTTGTGTTTTGCATATAATCAGTAATGAAAAGCGTATAAATGATTGTCTAGTAATATTTAGACAAAAAAGGGGTTAGATATTTCAGTAAAGAGTTCAAAAGGTCATTAAAAAATTCATTGCCAATGACACACTCACCGCGAAATATAAATTTGTCAAGGTGTAACAGTAAAAGTGTAAAAATCAAATTGTAATTGTAGTTTCCAGGTTCAGAAGTGCCAAATTAGTAAAAGAATGTTTTCTATTTCTCTTTGTATACAAGTGGTGACATATTGTGTCTGTTTAGACTAATGGGATCAAACACATGAGAAATACATAAATGGCTGTAGAGGGCGCTAAAACATACAATCTTTCACGACTTCTTGATTGTGTTCAAAGTGTACTAAATGGGGTGAACTTGAATGTGCCTGTGGCATGCTGGAAAGAGAATTGTTTTGGGAGGTCAGGTTTTGTAGAAGATGACAATGGTAGTAGTAAAATAGTCTGGGGATATAAATTGAGGCAAGTATTTTGCAAGTAGTGTTGGACAGTTTTCAAGTATAGTGGTCGTATAGAGCGCTATCACATGTAATCTTGCAAGAGTAGCTGGCAATGTGTTCTGCGGTTGACTTGAATATGCCTGTAAAATGCTCAAAAGTGAATACTGTTGACAGAGTCCCTAGTTTTGTAGAGGAAATGGATTTGCAGTAAATACTTCATGAATGGAAATCAAGATATAGTACCAATTGAAGTAATGAAAAGTATGTAAGGTACAAACATACATTTCACTGAACTGCATATGTGTATACAATATATTTTAACATATGGTACACAACAAAAGAGTTCTGTCATGATAAAAAACACTACATATCATTTTATACATGATGTAATCAGAGTAAGCGTGAAAAAACAGAACAAAATGGCTGAAATCTGTCAAGGTATGCTTCAGTAATGGCTCTGGACATGAAACAAATGGCAAGAAAATAGCCACCTGATAGTCATTTTGGATCGTATCATGAAGACATCTGACATGAGCATGTTAGCCATAATGTGTTGTCCTTGAAACAAGCTTAAAAGAAATCCGTCAAGACATGTCATAGTAATGGCGCTGGACATGAAAATATCGCAAGAAAATGGCTGCCTGGTAACCATATTGCCCTAAAGACATTTGACATGCGTATGTAAGTCATATCGAGTTGTCCTTGCGCCAATTATAAAAGAAATTTGTCAAAGAATGTCTTAGTAATGGCTCTGGACATGAAAATATGGCAAGAAAATGGCCGCCTTGCCATATTGGATCGTATCATGAAGACATTTGACATTCTTATCTAAGTGATAGTGTGTTACCCTTGTGCTAGGTTTCAAAGAAATTTGTCGATACATGGCTTAGTAATGGCTCTTGCCATTAAGGAAATCGGAATGAAATGGCCGCCTGGTAGCCATATTGGATCGTATCACAGAACTAATCGACGTGCATATGTATGGTATAGTATATTACATTTGTGCCAAGCACGAAAGAAATTGTGCCGGGTATGTCTGAGATAACTGCGTGGACGGACGGATGGACAGATAGACGGACTTAACCCAATCTATAAATCGCCCCCCCCCCCCGGACTTCCTCCTCGGGGACTAATAACCATTAAAGTCAAATTCTAAAGGTACAATAAATGCCATACGTTCGGAAAGAAAATTCTTGCAAACTGAAGGGAAATTTTACAGTGGAAAATGTTACAAAATGGTATCTCCTTTCCCAATCAAGGATAATTTTCAAAATCATCAATAATGGGAATATACCATACTATAAATTAGAAATCTATTCTTGGTTTAATCATAAATTAACTCTTTCCTTTAAGATAACCTAAGACTCCCAACTTTTGAGTCGGGTAGTACGACTAGACCAAGGGCTGTGATAGATTTTTAACCGGAAATAATAAACAACCAAAACGTCCATATAGGTTTTTATGAATGTTTCGGTTGTATTCCTTATGTTGCAAGCTTTTACGATGTTCATGATTTACTGCGTAACTTGTAAATGCATTGCATGACCTCAATTTTCAGATTTTGGAGCTGCAATTTTCTTTCATGCCGTAATTTCATAGCAAGATAAGTGAGTGGAATACCTGGGGTGATCCAATGGAGCCTCCTGACAATATTACTTCTTTGCGCACATGTACAGTGACTTTCTCGCCACTTTTCACAATTTCCACGGACGTTGCCTTCTTGTTCTCAATAACGACCTTAAAATACGGTAGTGGAAAAAACATTGTTAGAATGAGGGGAAATCAGAGGTATCAATATACGAAACTCAAATTAAATACGATGGTTTCAATCGGGTTCGAACTCACAACGTACGATGCCCAATCACCTAGCGGAGAAAGCTGCAGACAAAACCGCTCGGCTAAATCCAAAATCTCAATAAAGACTGGTTTAATAACCGAGCTAAAGTTATTACAATTCTGACTGCGCCCTCTCTACTCGCTGTGGAGTTCATGAATCATTCACGTTCGCACACGCACTATCATACATCGCACACAAACTTTATCGAAGCGAAGCAATGAATACATCGCTTTACTGGGCGGAAGACACACCTCGGTTTATAAAATCCCTTCTTATTGTTCTCGGGTCAACGAAATACGTAAATACTTGAAACTACGATTCCACTGAAAACCAATGCATTGACGATCATCAGATCACGTCAAACCTATCTTAACAAGGAGTCATGCATCAAATGATGTATTTTTGTGGGTACACACATACTTTTTTGCGTGCACCAAAGCCTGGAAGTCGGCGGCGTAGATAATAGACCTGGCAGCCGACTACACAATGGCCATCAATTCGCCATATTTACCTATTTAGCCATCTTAGCTTGCCAAGGTCTCTTGTCCGGGCAGCTTGATGCTCCCAGGAATCAGACCTTGGCAGAGCAAGTCCTTAGATGGTATCTTTTAAAGCGCCACCACGCGGTCGTATCTGACCGGTAATAACCTATCCACGTAATCGTTCACTATTAGTACTTCGCTTCCGATCGTGACATATATGAGCGACGTCGGAGAACGTATCACGAGCGTCTTATCTTTTAACAGTTTGACTAGCAGTCAAAAGAAAGCAGTATTACAGCTCAAATTAAGATGGCAACGATCGATGTCATTTGTAACAAGTCGAACTGGAAGTCGCAAATCTTTGTGCTATCCATTATTTTGCGTTACCAGTCTAAACAAAGCAGTCTTTGTGGTATCCGGATCCCTTTACGTTTGCATAATCACAGTCCCTCCGGGCTGTGGCATAATGCAGGAATAAGTTGCATAATAACGTCGTGTTTCCCTTTCTGCAACAAACATCGGCAAGTCAGGGTCTCCAAGACCTTGAGCCCATCAAGCTCTTGGACCTAGTTCCCAGATGCACACTATGCGCCAACTTGGCCTTCTATGTTGATGCAACATGGGTGACGCGCGCTGTGATTGGTCTGCCAAATTATGAAGTTCCATCCCATTTCCGGCAAACAATATAGAAGGTAGATCCCGCATGAGGTAATTAGTGGGAGACTGTAGTCGAACTAACGACCCATGCGAGCGGACGATGTTTATTTAGCATACAGGATAACGATCTCTTTTCGAACAAACACTGCTTTGGCGCCTATTTTTCAAATTTCCAAGAATTTTTCTGAAATTTAGCAACAGTATTTTTGTCTGATCATGTAGTATCATTCTACTTTACTTACACCAAATATCTCGTTTTCACGTTACACATTCATAGAACGCGATAAACGGCCCTTCGTTGAAAAAAATTATCGGAAACTGTCGTAAGATCAATATTTGCTACAGCTATAGACCGATTTACCAGTTTTATTTTTCATTACAAATCATTCTCACAAATCGCTTCCAGGAAGGTTTACTTCTTTACGCAAATTTTAAGCGCCTTATCATCTTATATATATATATATATATATATATATATATATATATATATATATATATATATATATATATATATATATATATATATATATATATATATATATATATATATTATCCTATTTACCATGCTTGAGAGAAACCCACAACTTACTTTAGTTGCGACAGATTCGGTCCAGATTTTCAAATTTTTTCTTCCTCTGACTTCAGGAGCAAGAAAAGCGACCGATGTACTGCAACGTTTTCCTTTCTCAGTTGTTGCTTGGATGTATCCAAATCCAACCTACAATTAACCGTTAAGTATATGTATAAGCTCTTGAAAAATATATGGTGGTATGACTGTGTTCGTGCATGAAATATTCCTACCATTTTAGTTGATAACTGACGTCTGAACTCTCATGAACTAAATCTCTAGGTTTACTGGTATCTATTTACAATCGATATAGAAAACAGAAGTTGTCTGGAAAGAGAAATACAGATGAGCAATAGTTCATAAGAAACTCTGCTGGTAGGTTCTGCTCGTCCATGATGAGAGTAGCATAAATCAAGATCATAATGCCGGGTGTTTGTTGTCCGGGGATCGTCTCAGGAGGCAAGATAACTGGTCTGAGAAGACCATAATCAAGGTCTTAAAGAGGTTTGCATGGTGGCTTACTAATGAACCTTTGACTACAAAAATTGCACATGTCTTGTGGGTGAAAACATAACGCCACGCTTGTTAATAGAAAAGGAGATAATCTAAAAGATAGAAAGACGGTTAATGCCTGGGACAGAGAACTGCAATTACAATGACAGAGAGACAATACATATTTCTTGAAATGACGTAAACTTTGTGATAAATATTTTACTCACAGCTCAACGATAAGTAGACATATGATCAATTAACACTAAACATGTTAATATAAAACATTTATTTAAACATACTTACCGGATCAACACAGTTGTTGACATCTTGTATTTTGTATCCTATTTCTTTCGCTGAAATTAACACAATAGGAACGAGTATCAATAATTTAGCCACATAAGTTTCGGCGATTGGTGAAACTACATTGTTCGTGTTTGCAAGACTAGCTTGACACAGGTAGTATTGAAAATTACAAAACAATACGGCGTCAACCGGGCATCGTACTGTGATGTCATACCATTTAACTCGCGCTTGTTTGCAATCTGATAGACTCTAAAGAGAACTATACGATCGCACTGGGCTAACTTTTGTCTCCTTTTCATCCAATGAACAGACACAAAATACAAAGACTCATGCGGCCTTTGCCCGTTGTGAATACTTCAAGAGCATAATTATAAACATTACAAAATCATTCATCAGGGCATAAGATTCATCAAATTCGCCCTTGACTGAGGTACACCAATCGATTGGTTTGTCTTGTGTATTACCTGCTTCGATTATGGAGTCACTGTATTTGCTCACGGGTGAGTTGTCAGAGACCGAAAGTAATCCTCCTTTAGAATGATAATCTTTCTGAACAAGGTTTTCACTGTAAATTTAAAAACGTTGAGATGAACTAAACAAACCTTAGACATTCTGATTTTGCAAAGAGCTTAAAGGGGAAGAGGCTGACCAACATTACCTTTATATTTGATTGGTTCTTCAATTAATCCGACATTCTCTCAAACGAATGTATTGACTGTATATTTCCTATATATTTCTGTCTTGTATCGTTTTGCGTTTTGTCTTTTTTCAATAAAGTTAACTGAGCGGCAATAAAGGCCCAATAGCTCAATACAATTGAAGCCATAGTAGCTGCGAATTTTATGCATTATTTCCATGATTTTGTTGTCAAACCAAAGCTGGTTCATGTAATGTGCTAACTGAGGGACTGCATAGATGTATCACTGATCGCTGATTTCGACCATGCCTACACGTTTTAACAGGTTAAATAATAGACGCCTGTCCCTCTCATAAAATGGCGCCCCAGGAAAAAGTACAAAAATGCAGTATTTCCTGCACATATACATCGTGATCATACAGGAAACGTGCAAGATACCATTTACTTGAATGCACAACACACAATAGCTAACATTTTGTTGTTGTAATCTTTATTTTCTCTGTCACATGATTAGTGTTTAAAAATGGCGGGAAATCGTTAAAACATTTGAATTTACATGTCACTTTCGACGCTTTTATATCCTTTAATGGGCCTTTTTCTTTGAAAATTCTTGGAAAACTGAAGATATTTTGAGATCGGTCTATTATACATTCGCAGCTATTGTGGCTTTAAGCGGTTTTCAAAATACTTATTTATTACATTTTCTATTGTCGTTGTCCGATACAGTGCGGGGTACTCTTATCATACAGTTGGAAATCTTCAGCGTCAGTCACTACGATATACATCATTAAAATAATCTTGTAAATAAAATACTGTGTACTCGCTTTAATTAAAAAAAAACGGCAACGCAAACTTCTACAAATGGACACTCACTTTGTATTTTTTTCCGATTTCAAAAAATACGGAAACACTTCGTCATAGCCCCATCCTTTGGCTCCAAGTCGTTCCCAGGAATCAAAGTCTTCTTTGCAACCTCTCACATACTGCATAGCATTGACACTGCTCGAACCTCCGAGAACCTCAGAGAGAAATTACGAGAACAAGTCCAGAGTAAAATCCTGAGTTTATTAACTCTGATCTGAGAAGTGCTCTGATAAGGTACTCCAGCACAAAATTCGTATTCACCTTTATTTTACGTTGCCGTCAGGTTCCTTAACGAAGAAGCTGAGCACAACCATTGGATACATTGAAATACAAGAATGTACCTGTCGAAGTAGATTATCCTTTTTGGATCATGGGACAATATTGTTCTTGCGTTTGGGAGGACTCTCAAGTGAGTGACACGGCTCATGGCTACGTTCCTAATTCGCTATTATGTATGCTCCCAGAACGTAAAATGAACGCAGAACATAGTTTTAATAATCAGTGAATGCTTGAATTTATGCATCGTTATAAAATTTACGTAGACAAATCAGCTATCTCGATAGCGCTGGCCAATTATAGTCGTTTATACCAGATATGGACTGAAAATGCTTACGTGTTTCAGTATATATTGCAGTTGTCTGTAAATTTAAACTTTTCTCACATGTCCTCGCTCACGTTTTTCTCATATTCTTCATTGAAATTACTATGATCAACATCATGAACAATTTTCACAAGAAATTAATTCCAAAGGTATATAAATAATAAATAAATAAATAAGTAAGTAAACAAACAAACAAACAAATAAATCAATCAATCAATCAATCAATCAATCAATCAATCAATCAATCAATCAATCAATCAATAAATAATATGTAATTAGATGAAATAAAAATACTAACTTTCTTTGACTGCTGTCATTCTATCACCAATTTATATACTAAGTGTAATTGCCTTTGGTCAAGTCCTTCAAGGTATCTATGCCAAACCGTGAAAGTTCATTCGATATGCAAATTATGAATCAGCTGACACGAAAATGCTAAAATATCTTTCACTCAAACAACAAAGTTGCATCTTCAATATACATAGCAAGTCCATGAACATTTTTGAGTCATCTCGGTCTTCTGTCCCTAACAGTGGGAAAGTTAGTTAAATATGCAAATCATGAATCGGCTGAAGTAAAAATGCCAAATGACTTTCAATATTGTTGTATCATAGTATATTCTATGTACATGACAAGTTTCGTCAACTTCGGTCCAGTCAATCAAGATATATAACCCTAATTAGGAAAGTTTGTTAAATATGCCAAATAGAAATTGACTGACGTAAAAATGCTCCATGACTTTCAGTAATATTACATCGTTACGTAGTATCTTCAATATACTTACTAAGTTTCGTCAAATTTGATCGTGTCAATTTTGATATATGTCCCTAATTAGGAAAGTTCATCAAATATGCAAATTAGCAATTCACTTTCATGGCACACCTTTATGTCTTTCATAGCATAAATCCTTCTGTGATTAACTTTTGTAGAAAATCTCACACAATTCTGTGCAGCCGGTCTCAATGTATATTTTTTGTAATCATTAATTATGCAAATGAGCATGAAATATGCAACCACACACACCACAAACTCACTAGTTCTTGCCATTCTCAAACAAAATCCATGAACCAAATTTGATCCAATAAGCCGTTCTTGAGATGCACATGGGCACACACGGACACACCCGTATCGCTGCGACATTAGCTCATGTGTGTGAACACGTGAGCTAAAAATGGCGCATTCCCGACTGTTTTCGAAAGAACAGCGCAGCTACAGCTGCGCGGAATTGGGGTATACAACCAGATAGGTGAACACAATAACACGGAGACAACGACCGTGGATGACCTCGACCTCATGATCAATTTTGATTTCGCCGTCGGCCTTTACAGGGAATCGATTCAGGGTAAAACTTTCACATTTTACCAGAATTCCATGTTCTCACTTCTCAAGAATAAATTGTGAAAATGGCATTTAAAAACTGCCACAATATAACATAAGCGACTGTATTACCTTCCCTCTGTGCCAATTGGAGCGCTGGTCTTTCAAAGCAAGGCAGGCCTGTTTCTGTGGAACAGTCTGCAAAATGAGAGTGAATATAAGTCGTTTTGTATAAAAGTCGAAAAGCTTTCTAGAAGCTTTGGATCATAAGGTGTTTTCATATGAAAAAATAAATCGGAAAAGCGATGACTTCGATTGCTATAGCTCTTGTACTTTCACTCCATAAATCCATTCACTCACCTGGTACAGCCAGTCAACCTCTGAATGTAAAACACACCTCTGGTGACCTGGAACGTGGATTTCAGGTTTAGTGTCGTCCGGACCGGCCTCCAGGAGAAGAACACTGACTTTCTCGTCTTCTGTCAAACGGTGTGCCAGAACACAGCCTGCGCTGCCGGCGCCGATGATAATGTAATCATAAGTGTCTATTTCTTTGCTGGTAGCCATGACCAATGCACGCGCAAACGGCCCTTTTGTAGTGTGCTTTAACAGCAGCAATCTGTTGTAAGGCACTAGGTGACCTCTTGTTCTGACCAGTGACCTAATTTGTTGAGTTATGTCTGCTGGAATGCAGTGAATGGGAGCGTGAGGTCTCGTTTCAGGGTCAACCTTTTACCTTACAACGAGGTCGATTGCCACAGTACTAGAGATTTGCCATAATTCATCATGATTTGTACCGTCACAGATTCCTCCGTGAAGTCTACCATGTCCCCCATGTGAAGACAAATTCCTGGACTAGTTGTAAAAATTCTGAAAACGTACTGTAAAGGAAGCATTCTTCTCGGCACCATTTTACAATTGGTATCCACAAACTGATGACGTCAAATCGCTGTGCGCAAAGCGCAGATGCCTTGTAATTATGGCACTGTGTGTTGTGTACGGCGATTTGAAGTCATCAGTTTGTGGCTATACCACTTGTAAAATTGTGCCTTCTTCTCAATTCCCATTTAAAAAAAATAGAAAAGTATGCTTGATTTATTTATTTATTTATTTATTTATTTATTTATTTATTTATTTATTTAGAGAGAGGATACATGCTTGAAGCATTTCTGTAAAGTTTTCCACTGATGTGTCCTCAGCCATACAGAATAACGTGATTCAAAGTAGGAAACTAGTTGCACCTGTTTTATGAAACAAAAGCATATTGAGTTTCTCCAAATAGAAAAGACAAAGAAATTTTCATGCTGACTTTTCTCAGAGAATGACCCTTTCAGCTGGTGATAACGTGTTTCCCAAAAGTAAAGAATTTGTAGTACCTGCTGATAGGACTTCTACGGGTATTTAATGGCTTCTTGAAATTTTTACTGAAATATCTCAACGTACTTTAAACAAATACAATTAGTGAATTATCTTGACACCTCACATTATTGCTTTTATGCAGAACTGAAAAGGTTATAAGAAACCTAACGTAGTTGGTGCAAATCAAACAGAATTGTACTGTGGTTTGGAGAACAGTAATATACATATTGGGTATTTTCAAGCACTCAGTGTTTGTGCCATGCATCACTGTAAGAAAACTTCCCTGAGTACACTCTTTGATGAAAATAACACTATTTTGGTGTATTCATCCATTTTCCTTACGGAGCTTTAATTCCATATGAGGATGTCTTAATCCCCGCCACTGGTCTCCTAATGTCCAGGACGGACAGCTGATGACGCCGTTTTTCTTCTTTCGTTGACGAGTTTACTGGTAATGAATTAGTTAGGCTAAAGTACGACTGAAGTATATCGGCCCGCGTGGAGGTCAATATCTTGATAATATTGCACGGTACGGGTGTATATCATCCTGCCTAAAACTTCACTTAATAAACAACATCAGCGATCTTGGTATCGCTGAAATGACTTTCCTACACTTCAGTGTAGGATACAATCACTAAGCTAAAGTAGGCCTTCGTCTTCCTTTCTCCACCAGTCTTGACACTCTCCGTATGTAAATGACTATCCAGTGGTACCAAATTCGAATGAAAGTGACTCTACAAAACCAGACATTACATGAATACAATTCATATAGCCACTTTAATTTGGTTATTCACTATTTCTCACCTGGTGTATTTTCGCATCTGTTAGCCGAAATACTCGGGGTACCAGAATCGATTGATCACTTTGTCACTTCACAAGTATAAGCCTCACAGTTATAGTATTGAAACAATTAGACACTTCACAACAATGAAAAGGTCTGGGCCACGCTGCCTGACTACCTCCTACTTTCTTGTAGTAATTTTACAACATCCATAAGGAAAGAGCACGCATTCGAAATTGTCATATGTAGGAACAATAAAGGAGACAAAAAATTACGTCAGTTTCTTGACAGTACGAAAACGTCACGATTTTAGGATGACAATGTAAATGTTGTCACAATTAATGGTATAGCTAGCTACGGAAGTCGATGGTGGTATTGTAGACTATATCCACAGCCTTCGCCGGAGATTACAACTGTTCCTCCTATACAGGAATTGAGGTCAATAAAGGTTACGAAATCTTCAAGACAAGACGTATGACAATGAGACAAGTAGGATAGAGGATTCATGAAATTGTTCATATCTCTAGCACAAGGGAGACCGTTGTTTTTAATGTTAATATGTCATAAATAAACGGAACATAAAAGTAAGCCGATCATAACCTTGCATATGTAACACGTAAAATTTGCATCACAGGTTTTTTCAAACTGCTTGGCACATGAAAATATTCAAACGACTATCCGATGGAAGCTGTTGTTGAAATTACTCAAAACGATACTTTTTTGAGTTTCTACAATGCTCGCTACCTTAGATAGCTTTTGTCTTGAGCCAAGGAGCCAAACTGATAGTATTGAAATGCACTGTTGGTGCACTCTCGCTACACAAAGAGGTTGAGTTGATAAGTACTTTCAACTCAAAAGCTCATGCATCTGTTCATCATTTTAGGCATTTCTGGTATGAACTTCATGTATCAACTGACACTTGACTTTCACTTCTGTACTTTTATTCGTCTTATGAAAATAATGTACATCGTACTCATCATGAAATGGAAATGCTTAATTTTGCATGCAGAAAGTTCAGTACCCATACCATTCACCTTCACTTACAGAGAATGTGGAAAAATAATTTTTTTCTGGTGTCTTTAAACAATAACCAGTGTCAATAGTTCTTGTAGACTTTGTACATATGAGCTAAGCTATTGAAGACTTGTGTGCTGAGTTTCATATTGATAATGAAAGGGCTGTCAGATAGCAAGCAATGTGTGAAACGAGTTTCCAGACAAAAAAAAAGGTGTTAATATGTTTAATTACTTGACTCAAGCTGTGGAGTACGGCATGAATTTTCGTTCACAATACAGGCTTGTATTTGGATCTATCACTAAAGAAGTTGCGGAACTTGCGGTAAGAATCATTTCCAAATAATTACTATGAAGAGGGTAAGGTCAGACACGAATATAATGACTGATTTCTTTGAAGTTGTTTGTAAAACCATATGGCTCTTGTGAATGGCTAAAGCAGCTCAGGAAAAGTTCATTATAATTACATGTATTGTTCACTTGGATTTTGCGAGAAAATGTAAAGTAAAATGCGCCTCGAGGGCAGCTAGTCGGACCCTAACATTTATGGTACATTTTGGCCTAATACTTGTGGGTGCTCATTTTCACGCTTATGGAGTACCTAAAGTCTTAACCGACTCGAAAATTTATTTTTACCACTGACTTAACATTGGCCGGCGGCCAATTTGAATTTCAGGTGTCGGTAAATATTAGGCAATTTGTTTCTCTGGTACCAAACGTTGCATGGTGACCCTGATTGTTATTATTGATTTCGAAAGGAATGGTTTAAAGTTCATTTAAGAAGGTTTGGGCAAAAGTTTCAATTTTTCGATTTTAAGGCATAAGTTAGAGTGACTATTTGCAAATATAAAAATAATTCATGAACGTGAAGGGAGTCTTTATTTTAAGTACAACGGCTTCTCATATTTCTTGCTTGATCAATCATGATGGTAGGTGCGTTCGTATTACTTGAAGTCTTATATATATATATATATATATATATATATATATATATATATATATATATATATATTATATATATATTATATATATATAAATATATATATATATATACATATATATAGATACATAGATATATATATAATTTATATATATATATACATATATATATATATATATATATATATATATATATATTATATATATATATGAAAAAAGTACCGTTTATTGATCGTGTCGGCACTGTGTAACTTGGGAAAACTGAACTCATTACGAAAGAATACTATTGAAACACGATGGGAAAGACCCATTACCTCAGGGCCAGGTCAACAAACGCTGTCTGGTCGCTATCTGCTCCCTTCTTACAACTTCCCAGCGGATGATAGCGTCAGAAACTCACACGATGAATGACGTACGCCAAGTATTCATCAGAGTCTATTTCATTGGAATGTTTGGGAATTGTAAATAGACTCTGGTATTATCCTACACAAAGAGTATTTTATTAGGGGCCTGTCGTACTCAAATGTGTCTGATGTATACTTTGTGTGTCTCTTCTATATCCCAGTTGGCTAAAAGCATTTCAGCACGCCTATATATTAGATATACCCGTACTACGGTCATAGTGATCTGATAAATACTTTTAATGCAATCGTTTTCATGCAAAAAATTGTGTTTGTTCGGAAAATTAATATAACCTTATGCATGATTCTTTTCATCTTTTAGGCATTTTTGGTATGAAATTCACTTATAAACGAAAGCTTTACTTCAATCAATGTTTATTTCATAACATCAGGCCACAGGCCCATAGTGAAAAAAAAAGAAAGAAAATACATCAGTTTTCGCTTACAGAGAGAGAGTCTGCTCTTTTCTTCATGGCAAAATAAATAAATGATGCTAAACTATTAAGTTGTTTTACATTACTTGTACTCAAGAGTGACGTAAAATTGTCAAATGAAGGGTTAATACAAAACCAGTGTGGCAACATTTCTTTTCGGAGATCTTTATAAATTGGACATATACAAAGAAAATGATATTCATCCTCAACACAGAGATTATTAGTTTTCAAACAGAGTTTACAATATCTTTCATTTACAGGAGTGTTTTCATGGCGTCCTTTCTCGATTTCAAGAACATGTGATGAACATCGGAATCTTGAAAGCGCAAATCTAAATTTAGGAATGTGTACACTGCTCAAATATTTCTCTGGTTCAAGTATTTTCTTAAAGGTGCAGTAACTACGTAACCCAGGAGACGATTCTACATGCTGGTGCCAGTTTTGCCCAGCACAATCTTTCAATCTCTGGGTAAATTCAGATAAAAACAAGTTAATTGAACCCACACCTTGATTTAGCCAAACATGGCCAAATCCAAAGCGATAAAGTAAGGTTTTGACATTATAGACCCAATTAATAGATTTTATCGCTCGTTCTTCAGATAACCTACTTAACATAATATAGCAATTGTATGGATATCTATGAGAATCCATCTGTAAAATTTTCAACCAATAAGTTACACACCTTTTAAAATACATGATGACATAGAGGGGAAAACGGCCACACTCACCAATTGCAGCAATATCATTCGTTTTCCCACTGACATTTAAAAGAAACTTGCAAAACTGATAGTGAACTTGTTCAACCTGGAGAGAATAGTCGTAGCCCCATATTTCACTACCATACAATAAGACCGGAGTAACATAGGTATCAAAAAGTTTAAAAGAATCGTGCAATGACAGTCCACCTATTTTTCTTAATACAGATTTCAATTGAAACATGGCCTTTCGACCTTGTGAAGCTTGATTCTTCTTGGTTGGACTCCAAGTAAGTCTGGACGAGAAAATTAAACCCAAATATTTGTACTGGGGTACGACTTTAATCGGTCTTTTGTCCAAGAACCACTTTTCATAATTTTTAAGAGGACCTCCTGTACGGAAAACAATAATTTGGGTTTTATCTAAGTTGACACTTAGTCCCCAGTGTGAACAGAATAAATTTAATTGATTAATTTGTCTCTGAGTGTGAATTGGTAAATCA
>LD351967.1:159296-169296 GCA_001465055.1 Ptychodera flava | reverse complement strand
TAATTTCTTTCCGATCCCCAAGTAAATCGAATTTTACAAACATGAGCCTTAACTGTGGAGTCTCATCAATGCAACTGCGTTTTCTTTTGAACTTTTTCTTGCATTGTTAATAACTATCAACGTATTCTACGCTATGCTGTGCATGAATGTATATAGGGCATGATTGTAGTGACTTTAGTCATAGACCCTAAAAATTGATATGGTCTATGATTTGAACGATAGCTGTCCTGTACCGCCGCAAAAACGTTTGGAATTTACAAGGAGTAAAAAATGCTTGATTTAATTATTGCACAAAATTGCTCAGCAGAAGCAGTTATTGAATTTTTAATAGGAAATGATAACGTCTGTGATGGTTGATTTGCATAATTTTCCGTATTCATATTCGCAATATCAAAAAACGATCTCTACAGGTCGCTGTAGGTGTTACAGGAAAGAAAGAAGTCCAATGACAGAGAAGAAAATTCGTGTGAAATGTAAAATAACAAGTCACTTGAAACGTCGTTTGCGTAAAATCGACGACAGCATGGTATATGAATCAGTGCAAGGGTGTAAGTTGTTGTTTACCGTATGACAGTTAGCAGAAAAATTCTGGAAAGAAAAATTTCTTACAAGTCTTCCAATCTTGGCATACTAGTAGTTTTCTCTCTCTCTCTCTCTCTCTCTCTCTCTCTCTCTCTCTCTCTCTCTCTCTCTCTCTCTCTCTCACACACACACACACACACACACACACACACACACACACAGATACACGTACATCAATGACGTGAGCATCAGACATTTAAAAAATTAGTATAAGGTCTTACACATCACAGAATATGAGTAAACAGAGAGAAATATTGCAATTTGTGTCAAATAATTGGTAATTTGCACATCAACGAATCTTCGCATTCTTTGTATTAACGTATCTCTCGAAAAACCTTGCTCAATTTATTTCAACTTCTTACATTATGTCGCAGATACAAAATATGACGAAAGTGAAAAACTTCCAACAAATTGTTAATCTGCATACTGAACGATACCTCTAATTAATGCTATACATCAATGATGAACACATCAAATGTTATGAAACTTAGCACAAGTAATCAAAAGACTCATTGCACATCATAAGACTGATAATTTGCATTTTTATCAAACTCAAAAAATTGCCATATCGGTACTGGGCGCAACAGGTTTTATGATCTTTACTAAGAGATCAAGCACAGCCAAAAAGACAAAACATATTACAAGTTCGAATGTGAACAAGCAAGTCGAACTCTGACCTCATTACGAGGTTTTTATATGATCTTTACCCAGAGATGAAAGCACAGCCAAAAGAGACAAAATATACCACAAGTTCGAATGTGAACAACCAAGGTGAACTCTGACATCATTAAGAGGGCAATAGCTTTGACATTGATGTTATCATATATTTTTAGTACTGGAAAAGAATCCTGTTATAATTCTCGTTTTGTATATCACATATAGAAAAACAAAGAATTTAAATACGAAGTGCTGTGTACAATATGTAATGTAATTGTAAACATATGCACTGACGTTCAGTTCACTTGTAAAATTAAATTTAAGGTTGTACAAAATACAGGTTGTGTTGACAAGTAGAAAACCGACCACTTCGAAACAATTTGGGCAGCGGAGCAGGAAACGAAAAATACTGAAGAATACAGAAAAACTTACAAGTAATTGAGCTTCAACAAGACATGTCTAGGCATAAGGTACAAGGTACAACACGAATAATTATGTAACGGACTACATTGTCTGAACTTATGTACGACATGATGAGTGACAGCTCTGTGAAACAAACATACATACTTTCTCATCATGTATTTGTCTTGGCCTGGCACTTGTCCTGTGCAGGGAATCATGTGTCAGTGCAGTCTCTACTCTAGATTGGAGAGACTGTACAACACTAAGATCTTTTAACGTCTAAGTTTCAAGATTTGCCATACTTTCTTCACCAGTAGCCTCAAATTCATCTTCAGCAGATAATTCATAGATTGTATGCATTGCTATGTTGTCCCACTAGAATTTTGTTCTTACTGGGGAATCTAGGATGTCTAATTTTGTTCTAAGTAGTGTTCGTATTCGTATTGTGTTCACTAGATCGAAATATAGATATCTGTTCTCGTCAACATGTTTTGTATCATGCGTTTCTGAAAAGGTTGTGATTTTCTCTGTTGTTTGTTCTGAGTCGTCTGTTATAAACCTTGTGTGGTATCCCTGGGTGAAGAGATATTTTGACGCTTCTTTATTATGTGATCATTAGTGTCTAGAACTGCTGTTCAACTCCCTTTATCTAACGGTTTTATTGGCATCTTGTCGTTTTCTGCTAGTGTTCTCAATGTAATAATTCTATTCTGTGTTTGGAAAGGAAACCCAGTTTCAGGAAAGTATGCAATAACATCACACTAGTCTTACTACAGTTAATTATTTACTCAGGACATTGATACACGAAAGGTCGTATACAAGTTCATTACACAATGACTTTTATTACATTTATGGTCAATTTGTGTATTACACTTATGGTTCCGGCTCCTATATTAATGGTTGACAACTTTATTACCTTTGTCGTTGATTTTATTGCAAATCCACTGGTTAATATTGCATTTATGGAGATTATTACATTTATGGATGTTACAAATGACCCCGAGGGTTCGCACGTAGCAGTAAAGCCCATGAAATCATAACTGATTGCTTGCTTCATTGAAGATCTACTTAGCATTCACAAGTTTTCTCGTCTCCCGTCGAAGAACCTCGAGGAAGTCATCAATTACGGCCTTATTACACCGAAAATGCAATACGCAGATGCGCAAGCGATATTGACCCCGAACTCGTGTGGAGATGATAAAGAATGAACCATCGCCTAAGATATTTTCCAGGAGCGCTGCGTAGAAGGATTCGTTTTGCTGTATGTCACCAGTTTCATAATAAAAAGTAATGACAGTTAACTGTGGAAAGCGGTCGACCACGAAGCCTTGTATTTCTGCAAAAGTATAATATATGCCAACAGAGTTTATTTTTGTCTTCCTTTATTTTGACAATTTACGGCATTTTCGTTGAAGTCAAATAATGCAGAAAATAAAAGTCAAGCTGGACGGGTTATTAGCCAAAATTTGTTACCATAATAATGGAATCAGTTAAACATGACTGTCAAAATTTCTAGTTTAGCCGAGGTTAACATTTTGAAATACTGTGCCTTCATTCATCTTTGGGTACTTGTATGTCTAGAATATCGATAAGGTTCTTAAATCATTAGTTGTGACAAAGAGAAACTCAATACTTACATATTAAGGGGCGTATGCGATCAGTTTGCTGTCTCGACGTGTAAATGGCAACACTTACGTTGATTTCATTGGAGAATAAAGTTAATTTGAATCTCGGTAATATAATTTAGAAATCTTTCCCTCATAATTTTCCGATAAAAGTATGAAATATACTTTTTCACATTCAAGATCGAAATTTGGGGTTTACCCGTAAATTATTGGATAAAAGAATTAATTTTTTCACATTTACTGATATTTGACGTTCGGAATGGCCACCATACTTTTATGTTACCTTTATCGGAAAAAACTCGATTTTAGATGTTATACCATTTGAAAGAAACTGAGCTTCCAATGACTAATGTTGCAAACATTGAAGTGAGTCAACACAAGAAGTAGCCGACAAAACCTAAGAGATTCACGTTAAATTAGGGACCAGGCGCAAGGAAGATGGTCGTAATTTCAAACCCTTAAATTACAATTAATTTGAATTACTCAAATACTTCGCTAAAGGAAGAATGTGTCTCGGGGACACATATTCGGACTCTTCAACCTTTGCTATACTTGTTGGTCTACCGCTTGTGTGTGGGGCCCTTATTTTGAAATTCGCAGAGCAAATGACGTTTTCAGCGTGTTGAATATTACCCGATAGAGTTAGCACAGCTATGCCGGCCATTTCCAATTTCAAATCTTGGTAGGTAATTTGTATGTTATTTGTATCCCTGGCACAAAATCAGGAGATGGTCCAGAAATACTGGTCAATGAAAGAGAAAAGGCACTTCCCCAAAAGACGTTACAATTAACGGATCAATAAGTTACACATTTGTTACATACCTCGTATTTGTGTATAAGCATAATGAGTAAGTGAGATCTTCTCTTTCAAGGCTTCGCGGAATGCACCCACTCCATAGAGTTGGAGAGACATCCACATTCGCAATCCCCTGTGGAGACACCATTGGACGATATCACATATAAAAGTGTTAGACCAAATTCCAAAGTTGAGGATACGTTGTGATATGCTGAAGTGAACACTCTTAGATGCTCATGCAAAGAACAAAGCAATTGTGACGATTTAAGTGGACACCTTACACACAACTTTTTTCAATTTTTAAACAATGCATTTAATTTACTTTGTTGTCTTGAGTTCACCAAAATGACTTTTTCTGCAATGTGCACCTTTCGGATATGAATCGTTCATAAAATGTCATCGAAATCCAAGACAAATGACCTAACTGTGTTTACAAATCACATTGATATGATAAAGGTTTTTAGGCCTATCTCTTACCTGAAATGTCTCGTATATTCAAACGATAGATTGTACGGCGACTCTTCTGCCAAGGGTATTCTGAAGTCTTGCAGATATGCTCCTTCTTCGATTAAAGCGTTAGTGTCTCGCAGTTGGCTACCGTTCCGGATAATCATGACACTCGTGCCGGATGGAAGAAACAAACCTGTAAAAATAGATACCATGTACGGCAATTTATATTCCAATAGTGCTGACGGCCAGCACCGCGCTTTCCAGTGTTTCATTATTTACGCTAAAAACAAATATTGTGAAAATTTCAGAACGAGTGAAGGCACATCGAAATCACGAGCATATTTATAAATCTCTACTAGAAAAAAAAGAATAAGTTCAGAACGGAGAATTCTTATTTCCTGTAACATGTTTTGAACAACCTAACTGCAACCCTGACAAAGTATTGCATATAGGCCTATGTATCAACTACAGTTTGAAGGTGTACTTTCGATGTACAGCATCTTGAATAAACCCAGTAATTAGTCTGTCAATGTCTGACTGTATATGTGTACCCTGCGCATTGTCATCATTTGCATACTTGAATGAAGTTCTGGAACTGAATACAACTGTAATGAATAACAACTCAAAGTTCCACATACTCATGCTACATTGGAAAGCTGAATACTTAAAACTTGGATGTATACTGTAAAAAGTAGACCAATAACTTTTAATTGAGATATAAGAAGAAATTTGGTTTGCTGCCAAAAGGGTTTTCTAGTGACGCATTGTGAACGCTGATTGTATTGCTTACGGAACTTTTTTCCCTCTCCGCGCATTACCGACGACAAGAACTTAAAGAAGGAGCGGACAGTTTAGGTTGCATGATATCATTGAAATCATGATTATTCGTGATCTTTAGATAGTGAAATTTTCTCGAGTTTCGCAAGATTCATTTATGAACGATAATTTAGCATTGTAGGATCTTCTGGTAGGTACATTGTATGGTTGGTTTGATAGGAAGTACAACATTTGAATTGGCGGCTAATAATAACTACTGGTCAACATTGTAAACAAATGATATGTGGGTGACTGCAACACATCGACTGGTGTAAATACTCACTTTTGTGGGCATTCACGATTAATGAGTCTGCCCTGTTTACACCTTTAAAGTGGTGTTTCATTTCGTCCACTAAAACGAAGAACCCTCCATAGGCCGCGTCCACATGGAGCCAAAGATTGTATTCTTCCGCCACATTGGCTATATCGTCTACAGAATCCACGGAGCCTACGCTTGTTGTACCGATGGAGGCCATCACCAAAAACGGTATTAAGCCATCCTAGTGGAAAGCAAAACTCTTTTTTGATAAATATCGACTTAAAATGACATCGATCAAAATGCTAACCATATGACACTTGTTTCTGCTTTAGGCGTCATTATTGAAAATAAATTTGTAGACTACACCTCTTGTGTTTTCTGTATGATCAAATTATGTCATGCTTACTTCATTGCTGCAATACATACTTCAGACAACCTGGTATAGGTTTTAATTTGTTGAATAAGGTCAGTCTAACTACAGTTCTCGTCTGCTGCTGAGATAATACGAAATCGTATCTTTTAGTACTATGAGGGATTGTAGGGAGCAATGGAGCAAGCTTCGGATTTCATATAGTTTATACACAACTGTATATGGAATCCGAAGCGTACGCTCTTTGTCGATCCCGACATGTTTCCGTCATGCATATATCAGACATTAAATTTGTGATGATAAACTATAGCGTCGACAATAAACAGTCAAAAAATAATGAAAGCATGTTGGAAGCATGATGATGGACTTCTGATAGAAGCGTAGCGGAAACATGATAGACGAGTGATTGAAAAAATATTAGTTGTATCGACACCGACTTGGTAGAAATGTTATTCAGAAAATTGGAAAGTTGAAAAAGTAAAACATTAGTCCGAACGATCTGCAATTTAACGAAATCCAAGCGACACAATGACTTTACTGTCGAAAGATGTGTCTGTCGATTACAAATGGTATTAATCAAGCACTTGAATACATTGTTTGTTTGTTTTTTGCGCTGCATTAAAATGCGGGAAGAGATATTGATACCTTTTTATCTTGTCTTATGAACTCTCTTAAAAGTTGTGGTTCCATTCTGAAGTTATCATCCATCGGCACTTTTCTGATGATGGCTTCAAACAGGCCGACAGTTTTTAAAGCCTTCAGAACGCATTTGTGACCCATCTCAGTTACGTAGACGACGGCGCTACAGTTGAAATATTAGCATATAACACGATTGGGACTAATTTGGGTAATTAGATTTTCATATTTTGAAAATTTTTCAAAAGTGTTAGGTGCCACATAGCTGAATGTTGCAATATCGCAAATTACTCATAAAAACAAGAGTGAAATATAAAAAGAGAAGCAGATGAGATAACATTTGTACATTAAATCGACATTACTTCACCATTCAATTATCCAAAATTAGTTCCAATCGTGTAATATTAGTTAAAAGTATATCGTTCTTTATCATATATCTTGGTGCCCGTTCATGTGTAACGATATTGATAAAAGCCCTCACATTTGTTAATAATTTGCCGTATCACGCCAATCACCCAGGCACAATTTGTCCAAATATTGACAGTCTGGCACATTTCTGAACTATTTTCACCCTTGTTGCTATGCGTGTTGCTATTTATACACTCTAAACTTTTAAATAAATCAGCGCGAGATTCAAGAATTGTCGTCTGCCTTCTTAGTGCTGATCGCAACACCATGGCACAAGCTGATGAAATAATGCAGGGGTTGCAGGAAATTCCTCCAGAAAATGTAAATGGTATATTGTTCGGTGGTATCAACGATTAGGTCAACTATACTTCACCAGTGACGTCTTGCAATGACCTTCGTTTTGGTCGTTGATTAGCCAATCAGTAGTAGAATAAATTACGTCATATGGTAGAATAAATCTGCAGGCTGCGTTTAATTGCGCTTGGTCTCAAGAAACGGCCGATTTCTTCAAGACGATGCGGGTAACACGTTCATCGGTGTGATTGTCGACGAAGTGGTTAAATTTGTGATCCAACTAGGTATATGGGAGTGTCGTTCTGAATGTTTTGCGTGAGCACATGGCCAGTTGAAAACCCGGACCGTGTACTTTTTTGAGTGATTCTGTTGCACACCTTGTGAGTATTTAGGTTGCAGTGGCGGGCAGATCGAGCACGAGATAAATAGATCGAGCCGAAAATCGTTCGATTTAGCAGACTACCCAGCTAAAGAGCGCAACGAAGATAGTCCATTTTACATTCAACCTATTCCATCTCCTAAAGTCAACTCCTACCTGTGGTTTTATCAGCGACCATCAGGTAAAAATAAGCTAGGGTCTTTCATGCAACAGGCTGCGAATTTATGTCATTTTCATGACGTAGAACTAACTTTTCCGTTGGTTCGCAAAAGAATAAGGTATATGATAAGACATTTAAGGCCCTGATGCGTTTTTTGCGGACCTCGGTCATATGGCGTACTGGCCCGAGCATGACTCTGTATAGAAATTACCGACGTTTGTTTCAATGAAGCAGTATCATGTGTAGTTCACTCACCGTTCAAAGTCCCTGCCCAAGAGCCCTTTGCTGTGTCTTGCTGTCGAAAACGAAAGCACCGTGCATAGTACCGCCTGATGTCAAGTTGCCTGCAAAGTTCGATGGGAAGTTGAATAAGCTGGCAACCCAAGTTATCAGTACGTTTTCCAGTCGGACAGCTCCAGAGCCAATCCTAAAGTCGCCTGGACATGACAAGAGAAGGTGAATAAGTAAACCTCAACCTCAGAGAGCTTATTACATACTCGATTGACAGTAGGTTTCCAGTGCGGGTCGTCCTACGTCAACTTTTTAAGTTTGTTTTTTGAAACCACTGTCCAGAAAGCGTTCATATTTGTTTACAAATAACTTAAGAATTTCCTGAGATTTTCTCATTTTTGGTCAAGCACATTATTTTGTGCGATTGGCCTTACAGCTTTGACATTTGATTTGGAGCTTCATAGGGATGCCTATAACAATTACATATGTCAGTTTTTTGAGAATTTCTTGCTGTACCTTGCCCAATTTTCTGTATACGTTTGTCGCTCTGAAACTGCTAAAAGCAATTAATTTGGGTTTGCAAGTTACAAGGAATAAACGTATTCAGTTTTGTCTAAAAAGTGATGAAATTAGAACAGGTAAATTAAGGGGCCCAATTTTTTGATTTTTTTCCAAGCATTTTTTCTCTGATAGCTTTAAAACATTTGCATGTAGATGCCTTATTTAGTGGTGTTCATGGAATGGTCAGATTCTCCAGCCTTGGGAGGTGTTAGATCCATAGGGTCACCCCGTTTTTTACTTTGATGATAGAGGGATCACCATGTTTTTAAAATGCTCAAAGGGGCAGTGTGTTTTTGAATTGAGATACAGGCTTATACTTGCGAAAAATGCATCACACCATCCAGATATTGCATTAATCATTGCAGATTTCGGCGACCCCTTTGGGCGCGTAACTTTATAACAGAGAGAAATATATATATAAGAGATATCGGGATGTTTGCAAATTGTAAGTCTGTTTGGCAAAGAATAGTACCAGCCGAATACCATACCAAATTAAATGCATCATTCAGTTACAGTTTGCGGCACACCCTTCGGGTGCGTAACTTGAATAATTATTTATTGTTAATTATATTGTAAAATATTGTATAATACATTGTAAATATATATTATTGTAAATTCAAAGTCTGTCAATTGTAAAGTGTGCAGTTTTTATACAAAGCATGACAAATCTGGTCATTTACTGTTAGCTCAGTATGTGAAAGCAACATGCACTGATCTTTCATATTACATCGATACAGTCACATATATTACAAAAAGAAAAATGACAATATATATGTTTCGTTCTCATTCATAGAACTATTTTCCTTCCTTTTGCAGGTTTTCAAATAAAAAGTTTTTTTCAGGAGTAATATGATTAATCAATAATTTACCCTTCCTGGCCCATAACTGATGAAAGCAAACTTTGCAAGACAAACTGTACGAGTCGAAGCCGAGGACATTATTGAGAGCAAGGCTTGCTTGCGTCAATTATGGGCCGGGAGGGGTTCACATTATTGCTATTATTTTATAGTTTTGGCAATGCCAGTGAATTTCTAGATTTAAAAAAGATCGGGGCTTGAATACTGGATAATCGGATACATTATCAGTAATAATCGGGGGATGACGTCACAATGTTTGAAATGCAATGGTGCTGATCATTTTGCAGCAGTCTGTAAAACAAAACAGAAGGTGAACTGTGCGAACTCTGAGCAAAACCCTAGCAGTGTCAGTGCTGATTATGCATTTCATATCCAAGATCAAGCATCAAGTGGTGTGATCCTTACTGCATTGTAAAGTTAAGTGTTAAAGGATAGAACACCAATTAAACGCCTTTTTGTAACACTTTTTGAACGCGTCCAGACGTTCAGAAATTTAACACTACGTGTTCAACCAACG
>LD351967.1:107552-146027 GCA_001465055.1 Ptychodera flava | reverse complement strand
ATACTCTTTGGGGGAATAACAAAACATGTTGTGAAAAGTTTTCTAATGGTCTTTAGAGCACATTTTGTCAATGGCATAATTTTGTTGCAGATTATTACACTGATAGGCAATTCTGGTCTAATTACTTCAACATTACATTTCTTCCATTTAGATGGAATTGACTGTAAAATACCTTGCCATTGTAAAAGATGATTAAGATTACAACCCATATCTGATAAATCAATCCATGTTTTTATATTATTATAACGGTTAAAGATGTCTACAATATACACTATACCCTTGTGGAAGAAAAACTTATCAAAAATTGACTGATTGTTGATACTGATTTCTTTGTTGTTCCAGACGATTTGTTGTGAAATGCCAAAGTTATTACAAGGGTTTATCTCACTCCAAAATTCCAGCATTTCTTTGAAAAAACCTGGTAATTGAACAGGGAGAAATTTTACACTGTAATTACATCTGAAGATAAGACTGCCACCAAGTGGTTGTAAATAAAAATCAAGAAAAAGTTTCCACGGTAATTTTGTCTCTGAAATGTAACGCTTAATCCATGAAATTCTAAAAGCTTTGTACAATGCAAAAATGTCTATCATACCTATTCCCCCTTCTCTGATATCACCTATTAATGAGTTCCTACTGACCCTATCTGGGCCATTCCAAATAAATTTGTGAATAACACTGTTAATTGTTTTGATATCTGAGAACTTGATAGTAATAAGATTGAAAATGTACAGAAACTTTGAGATTATCAATGATTTAACTATTTGGATTTTACCAATTAAAGTAAGCCCTCTGGATCGCCAGTGGCAGAGCAAACGAGAAATAGAGTCGAATGGACCTTTAATATTGTTTTTATAAGCAGACGCATGGTTATATGAGAAGAAAATACCGACAATTTTAATTGGGGTGTCAGGCCACCTTATACCAAAGAGTGCATCCTTTCTATGCCTCCATTTACCGAGCCACATAGCTTCCGTTTTGTTACGATTTATAGAGAGACCAGATGCTAAATGAAAACTGTTTAAAAGAGAAAGAAGATTCACAGCAGATACTTCGTCTGCCAAAAAACATGTTAAGTCATCTGCAAATGCAGCATTCTTGATTTCCTTGTCAAAGATACTTATACCATGAATATTATCATTTTGTCGAAAGGCAGCTAAAAGTACTTCCAACCCAATGATAAAGAGAGCTGGAGATAAGGGGTCTCCCTGACGAACACCTCGCTGTAATTCAAAATATCCTGTTGAGAGGCCACGGTTAAGTACACAACTAGTTGGATGTGAATAAAAAACACGTATCCAATTTATAAGAGAAGGGCCAAAGTTAAATACTTCCAGAGCTTTATATAAAAATGGCCATTCTAGGCTATCAAAAGCCTTTTCAAAATCTATGGCCATTAGAATACCAGGTAAGTTTTCCATTTTTGTGTACTCCATAATACTATCTATAATTCCTACACAGTCACCAATTTGACGACCCTTTATAAAAGCAGACTGGGTCTCATTTATAATACTATGCAAGATCTTGTCTAAACGTCTAGAAATACATTTTGCACCAATCTTGTAATCAACATTTAAAAGTGTTATGGGCCTCCAGTTTCTAACGAAACGCTTATCCTTTCCTTTTTTTTCAATGAGAGTGATAACCCCTTGTTTCTGACTATTTGACACTTCACCATTCTCATACGCTTTGTTTAAAGCATTAACCACATAGCGACCTATAAGAGGCCAGAATTTAACATAAAATTCAACAGACAGGCCATCATTACCTGGAGTTTTATTAAAAGGCATACTAGAAAGGGCCTGTAAAGCTTCATTGTAGGTAATGAGGCCATCACAAGAAGCACTGTCTTGATCAGTTAATTTTGGTAACTTAACCATATTGAAGAAGTCACTTATAGAATCTGAATTCTCAGAATTTTGTTTACTGTGATAGAGTTTGGAATAAAAAGATTTAAGCTCTTTTGAAATCTCTTGAAAGTCTGTAATCCTTCTTCCTTCATCATTGATAATTTGGGTGATGTGGGACCTTTTAGAGTTGGCTTTTTCCAAACTGAGAAAATACTTTGTATTTTTCTCCCCTAACTCATACCAGTTGGCTCTGGAACGGATTATGCTACCTTCAACAACATGATTTAATTCTATCTGCAATTCCTTTCTGATACCTTCAATATCATCTCTGATTTCATTAGAAGGATTAGAAGCTAGTGCTATCTCCAGTAGAGTAAGTTTGAACTCAAGATCTGAGATATTATCTCTCCTGGCTTTAGCTTTTTGTTTCCCAAAAACAAGAGAAGCAGACTTTATTTTGTCTTTTAAGAAATCCAAAATCTGAGCAGGATCCTGTGAGTGATATTCATCTACCCAATTTTCAAAGTTGCTGTAAATAAGATTGATAAACTGATCATCCAGAAGAAAGCTATTATTGAACTTCCAGTAGGAACGTCCTAGGCTGGCTCGACTATCACCAATGGAGAGTTTAATTGCAGAATGGTCACTATAAGTGCAAGAAATAATACCTGTATCTGAGATAGCTTGCTGCAGAGAGCTACTCACTAAGAAAAGTCTAAACGACTCTGAATTAACTCGGGACGCAACTTGCGCCATGTAAAACGACTTGTGGATGGATTACGGACTCTCCAAATATCAGAAAGATCAAACTTGGCGCACAGAGTTCTTATAATCAACAGCTTATTGACCAGCAAATTCTTATATCGTTTTATTTCCTTATGTCCGCCAACTAGGACAATAATGTTTGACCAGTCACTCATTTTGGATTTCTTTGGCAAAACAGGCACTGAATTCCGGCAGAGAAATTATACTTGCCAGTACACAAAAGTGGTCAAGGACTTGTCCACTTACCATCCCGTATTAAATTTTTTCGTCTGCAATTTACTCAGAAAAATCTGTACTCTGACAACAAACATCCCGTACAGCTTGGTAGATTATTACTTCAAACAAGTCCATAACCTGTCGTATTCCTCTGAATTACTCACTGTCGACATTGACACGCCTTTCATCTGTTCGTCAAAATTTCACAATATTTAATGATCTGCTTTCATGCTGGCAATGTTTCCAAAATTCGCAAAACCAGTTCCAATGTTCATGAAATTCTTAATGAATCCCGTTTTTATAATAAGGAAATTCTCCATCCAGTAACAAAAGATCGGCTGGAAATTGGCTGTTTTATAGACGCAGGTTTCACCAAAATCAAAGATCTCATTGACTATCAAAGAGAAAAATGGCTTCCTGATTTAGAATTTTTTTTTCCAAATTAAGCATTCATTCTTCCCGTATTGCAAAGTAATCTACAGTGATATTCTCAAAGCAATCCCTATAAAGTGGACAGAAACTATTAATTCCTATCGTAGAGAGGAAATTTCAAATGATTACTCCTTTTCTTTATTCATTTGAATTGCATTATTCTAATGACCTCAACATTCCGGTGTACAATACCAAAAAAGGTGCCATTTACAAATATTTGGTCAATATTCTGCAAAAAGAACGCCTTCAAAATACTGCTGATACTGTCTGGCGCTCCATTCTTAATCTTTCAAATTCGATTGTTCCAAATTTTAAAGCCTTTTATCGTCCTCCGTTATCATCGAGAGAAGGTGATTATCAGTGTTCTCTACTGAGAGAGTTTTGTTCAAAATGGTGTTCAGTACAAGCCCCAATTGCGTATTTTGTGAAAAACCCGACAATCTCCTTCATAGTTTTTACTATTGTAATTATAGTAAAGACCTTATGTTTGCCTTGAAAATATTATCAAAACTTCTGCTGAATGATAACAGTATTTCCATTCCAAATCACTGGTTAATTTTAAACCCGCCTCACAAATCAGGAAAATGTATCTCGAAGCAAGCATATCGTCTCTTTGTCTTTATCAATAATCTTGCAAAAACGTCCATTTACCTTTGTTGTAGAAATAAAAGACTTATGAATAATCTCCCTACCTATAGCTACGCTCTACAAATTTTTAAAACTCGTCTTAAATCGCGGATTCAAATAGAATTTTTGCATCACAAACTTAATAGTCAACTTGCCATTTCAAGAGCACTTCGACGACTAATGACGCCCTTTGTAGAGTTAATGATAATGGAGTCTTTGTCATTAATGATTTAATTTAACCTTGGATTTTTTCATATTCCTGTCTTTTTCCTGCACACATATATACTGAGGGTCTCTTGTTTCCCGGTCGTTGTCGACTTTTAATCCTGGGCACCGTACTCCTTAAGGAATCTTCGGATCGGTTAAAAGTTTGATGGAGGGTCATACATACACTTAACAACATAAGTTCTGTTCTCTCCAATAGGTAGTGTTGAACTGTATCCCGAAACTATACCCTCACTTATCATCGATATCTGTCCACAAAGCTGTACCTCAAGTATTTTCCGTCATCTGGATTTCGTCTTTTGTTCTCACGCTGGTTTTGAATTTTTCTGTACTTATATTGTAAATATTTGTTAATTCATTGTATTTCACAGGTTCTCCTTTTCAGTTTTCTCCTTTTTTGGAAACCGATTTCCGTTTTCTGCTTTTTAGTTCTTGTACAATTTTGTGTATATAAAGTGAATAAACGATGGTTTGAAAACTACTACTACTACTACTACTACTACTACTACTACTACTACTACTACTACTACTGCTAATACTACTACTACTACTACTACTACTACTACTACTACTACTACTACTACTACTACTACTACTACTAGTGGCACTCTAGTAACCCTAGCTGTGGAAACGCAGCTGTCTGTGGCGGGGTAGGCAGAGTCTATGCCAGTCATCTAAAGATCAACCCGCCGGACAACTGCGGGCCACCTCTTTGGGACCAGATATGAATGATGCTCACTTGTTTCAGTATACATTGCGGTTTTCTATGAGTTTAAACTTTTGCCCCATGTTTGCAACTTCACTGAAAGTTTTATGATCAATATCGTGAACGATATTCACGATAGATTAATTCCAAAGGTCATTAAGTATTTAAATATGTAATGAGCTGAAATAAAAATACAAAATTGTTTTTGACTGCCGTCATTGTATCACCACTTTATATAGCAAGTGTAATTGCCTCTGCTCAAGTTCTTAAAGCTGTATATGCCAAACTTTGAAAGGTCATTAGATATACTACGAATTATGATTAGCTGACACGAAAATGAAAAACATATTTCACTTCTACAGCATAATTGTCTAATCAATATACAAAGCAAATTTCATAAACTTTATTTGGAGTTCTTCCAGTCTTATATCCCAAATTGGGAAAGTTAATTCAATGTGCAAATGAGTAACTTGCTGATGTAAAAATGCAAAACAACTTAATTTAATATTTTATCATATTTCTTCAATGCAAATAGTAGGTTCCATCGACTATCATGAAGTCAATCAAGATATTTCCTTAATTAGAAAAGTTCCATAAATATGCAAATTAGTAATAAGATGTTTTACAAAATCAAAATTGACTTTTGGTACTATTATATCATCTTATCTATAATACACATAGCAGGTTTCGTCAGCTTTTGTCAAATTAATCCAGATATACATCCCCGATTAGGAAAGTTCGTGTAATATGCAAATTAGTGATTAGCTAAAAAAATGCTAAATTACTTCAATATTGTTATATCGTATTATCTTCAATGTACATAGCACGTTCTGTCAACTTCGATTGCGTCAATCTAGATATATATCTCTAATTAGGAAAGTTCATTGGAGATGCAAATTAGTAATTAGATGTTCTAATAGTTTAAACTGACTTTTGGTCATTATCGTTTCTTCAATGTACAGAGCAAGTTTCAACAATTTTGATCAAGTCAATCCAGATATATATCCCTAATAAGGAAAGTTCGTTAATATGCAAATTAGTAATTAGCTACAGTAATATTGCTAAATGACTTCCAATAAGCTGTTAACTTAGAGTATCTACATAGAAACTTTGGTCACGTCAGTACAGATGTAGGCCTACATCCCTACATTACCTTGTATCATCAATGTACATAGCATGTTTCACCAACTTTGATCAAGTTAATCAAGGCATATATTCCTAGTTAGCAAAGTTCATCAAATATGTAAATTAGTAATTAACCACAGTAATATTGCTAAATGACTTCCAATAAGCTGTTAACTTAGAGTATCTTCATAGAAACCTTGGTCACGTCAGTCCAGATATAGGCCTACATCCCTATATTACCTTGTATCATCAATGTACATAGCATGTTTCACCAACTTTGATCAAGTTAATCAAGGCATATATTCCTAGTAAGGAAAGTTCATTAAATATGAAAATTTGGAAATTGCTTTTGTAAAAGCGCTCAATGACTTTCAACAATGTTTTATCATGGTATCTTCCATCTACATAGTAAGTTTTATCAACTTAGGTCAAGTCAATTAGGATAAATAACCCTAATTAGGAAAGTTCATTAATTATGCAAATTAGGAATCGGCAAACGTAAAAATGCTACATGACTTTCAGTGTTGCTTTAATTAAATATTATCGATCTACATAGCATGTTTCGCCAACTTTTGATCGAGTTAATTAAGATATATATCCCGAATTCGGAAAGTTCATTAAGTATGCAAATTTTGAAATAGCTTAGGTAAAAATGCTTTATGACTTTCAATAATGTTGTATCATAGTATATTCCATGTACATTGCAAGTTTCGTCAACTTTGATCAAGTCAATCAAGATATATATCGCTAATTAGGAAAGTTCATTAAATAGGAATTGACTGAAGTAAAATGCTTAATGACTTTCAATAGCGTTGTATCATAGTATTATCCAAGTAAAAGCAAGTTTCGTCAATTTTGATCAAGTCAATCAAGATATATGACCTTAATTAGGGAAGTTTATCAAATATGAAAATTAGGTATTGGCTGAAGTCAAAATGCTTGATCACTTTCAGTAATGTGAAATTATAGTATCTTCAATATACGTACCAAGTTTCGTCAATCTTGACTGAGTCAATTCAAATATATATATTCCTAATTAGGAAAGTTCATTAAATATACAAATTGGCAATTAACTCTGATGTCACACCTTTATGTCTTTATGTCTTGGTCTATCAATCCTTGTGTAGTCAACATTTGTAGGAAATCTATCCAATTTTGTGCAGCCGTTCACACTCTATGTAAAGATATATATCCCTAATTGGGAAAGTTTGTTCAAAGTTTGTTATGCAAATTAGTGATTCGTTGAAGTGAAAATACTAAATGACTTTCAATATTGTTTTAACCTATCATCAATGTGCATAGCATGTTTCACCAGCTTTGATCAAGTTACTAGTAATCCAGGTATATATCCCTATTTCGAAAAGTTCAATAAATAAATATCAATAATTAAATATGCAAAAAGGAATGAGCTGACGCAAAACTGCTTAACGACTTTCAGTAATGTTAAATCATATTAGCTTCAATATACATACCTAGGTCGTCAATTTTGATTGAGTCAATTTAGATATATCCCTAATCAGGAAAGTTCATCAAATATGCAAATTATCAATTATCGTTGGTGTCACATATTTATGTCTTTCATGGCCAATAAACTCCTTGCCTGATCAATATTAGTAGCAAATCACATCAAATTCCGTTCAGCCGTTCGAACTGTATTTTTCTGAATTCATTTACTAAGCAAATGAGCATGAAATATGCAAGCCATGACCACCAAAACGAATCAGTTCTTGCCATCCTCAAACGGAATCAGTGAACCAGATTCGATTCTGATCTTATGAGCCGTTTTGAGATAATAGGCCCACAGACAGACATACAGACACACACAGAGAGACACTGATCGCTGCGACACAATCTCACGTGTGTTCCGTTGATATGCTGATTAATAGAATCTCACACCCCCAAGGACCTGGGATCAGATTTCTCACACGAGTTGGGGATATGGGGATATTTTGTCTCACACGAGCTGCAGGCTCGTGTGAGACAAAATATCCCCAACGAGTGTGGCTCGTGTGAGACAAAATATCCCCCACGAGTGTGAGAAATCTGATCCCAGGTCCTTGGTGTGTGAGATTCTTTTTCTCACATGACCACAAAATGCGTTAAATTCATATTGGACACGTACAATATTATCAAAAATCGTGACAACTCTGTCGTCTGCCACTGTACTTTGACCTTCTTACTTTGTAGTTCTAGTCCGTGTGTTACTCGTCGTTTCATTGGATAACATTTTGCGCGTGGAACAAAACAGACTGTTTATTATCCAATCAGAGCTCGTGTGGGACGGTTTCTGAGAGTATGGGATCGATTTTTCCCACACTGTCAATGCCGCACTCCCAGCGGCCAGGAATGTGAGAAAAGGACGTCACGCGTTTGAAGAACTGGAACGAACGTGAATAGATCTAGAGGGAGGGTCAAAGTCCGCTTGAGTGAAGTTTCTTAGTCATGTTTCTCGAAAGTGATACTAAATATTCATTCACATGAAATAATCATCTCTATATTATAGTTATTTTAACACATTCTCACAATTTCATAGTGCACGCGATGATACAGTTAACAGCTGCTTGAATAAACTGGCTATCGTTAACGGTCATATGCTCCCCAACATAGTCTCTCAATGCACCGGGTCAATTTCCGTTCCTTCAACAGATTGAACAGGTGCGCCCCGCTCTAGACTCACACAGTCGTTACAACACACATAGCATGAAATTTCTGCAAACTATTCACCCTTGACACTTCGTTTGACACTAAGCAGATACCGACACTTTAACCATTTCACCCATACGGCATGTTGTTCACTAATCGATGACCCAGTGCAAGAGGGCGTATCTCCTATGCTGAAAGCCCAAATAGCTGCGAATTTTATGCATTATTTTCTTGGTTTTATTTTCCAACCAAAGTTGGTTCATGTAAATGTGCTAACTGTAGGACGTGTATAGAAGCATCACTGTTCGTTGATTTGGCCCATGCCTACGCGTTTTAACATGCTGAATAATAAACGGGTGCCGCACTCATAAAATGGCGCCCCACCAAAAAAGTACAAAAAAACAGTATTTCCTGCACGTGCACATAGTGATCATACCAGAAACAAGCACGATGCCATTAACTTGAATGCACAACACACGAAAGTCAACATTTTGTTGTTGTAGTCTTTATTTTCTCTACCATATCGTTAGTTTTTGAAAGTGGCGGGAAATCGAAAATGACGCAAAACGTTTGAATTTACGTGCCACTTTCGACACACTTTTTCAGTCTTTAATGAGTCTTATTCAAAGAAAAAATTGGAAAACTGAGGATATTTTGAAATCGGTTTATAACACAGGCGATACAGTCACCGGGCCATACACTTGTCTTAGGCCTGAAACTGTTCAGTTACTGCAACAATACTCACTCTTCATCATTATTCTGCATACCTAATATAAGTGGTAACACATTCTGCAAAACAGCTTCTAAATTCAAGAAAACAGTTTCTCAAGTGCAGCGACAAATCTGATGGGTTGTTTCACCGACAGCACAGTCACGGCTCTCTGTATATGAACTTCATAATCGCATAGTCATTATAATCGCATAGGATGAGACAGAAATTTCTAAACATACCAAACAACTGTCCGTGGTCAGCACATTCAAGGCACAAAGTCTCGCTTCAGATACAGATCCACAAAATCGCTGATTCTGGTTATTTCACTCTAGAACTTCACAGAAGTGTTTTGTTTTGTACATCAGGATGGCATAGACAATTCAACCCAAATAGCTGTTTGGTTTCAAAATCCAACTCACTGGTGTCCAAAATCAGCTCAGCAACCAGATCAGCAACCCCAAATCATGATGCTAACTGCATACCGACTATGGCGTGACTTTCAGAGAAATGTGTCTCTCAGGGCAATGCGTAGGGCTATTATATTCAAATTAGGAGACGCGATGAATGTTTAACCTAATGAGAGTTATGATGCATCTGATCACTCCCAGTAATTAGAAATATTTTAGAGCAGAGATACATGTGATAAAACATCACAAATAGCAAAATTAATATTTAAGGTGGACATACTATCTTGGAACTATGCATGCAGAGTCAAGGTGAGAAATTTCAGTCTTAGGTTGTCGACAACCAGTATCTAGTGGTCAAACATAAATTTCTGACATGTAGCACAACCTATGGCCTTAACACACATTTAGTACATTTAGTGCAAATATATACAGTATATAATAATGTATGTATAGAAGGCGTGGTAACGTGCTCCAATTTTTTCTACATTTATTATGATTTCAGGTGTTCAGGTCCGACTCCTACTTGATGACGATCGGCCTCATAAAAAGAAGTTGACGCTCCTTTTGGGACTATACTTACCTATACCCTTCAATTTTTCAATACGGATTTATTTGGCCTAGGAATTCTTCCCATTTCGTCTGAGGGTCAGTGTGTATATACATAAATTATTTGATAAGATAATTTCTAGTCACAGAGTTTTGCATTTTTTCCTCTTTTGGAGAGTTGTCTTGTCACGAGCTGTTGTGTAACATAGATGATGTATATCTAACAAATAACTTTACAATCACATAATGGAAAGTTTGAGAGACTGACAGACAGACAGACAGACAGGACAGACGGACGGAGACAGACTGAGACAGATAGACAGACAGACGGATAGACAGACACACACACATAGAGCATGCGCAAAAATACAAGTAAATAAAGACTCGCCAAGGTCCCTTAACTTTGAGGAGGGACCGTGAACTCACAAACTATGGCGTGCATTTTGGCCAAAATTCAGACATATATTCAACAACTCACAGACACAAATTTGACGACACCACGAGTTGGATTGGAAAACTACCGACTCAAATTTGACAACATTCGAATTTTAGGGGTTTTTATCGTCTGCATTGCATTTAGGCCGATACCACCGCCGTGTTCTTCATCTCTCCTCCATATTAGTTTGGCACACCTAAGTTAGCTTTCTTCAATGAAACCATATATAGTCGCAAATTAAAAACAGATAATGTTAGTGTCCCAATCACTGAATAATCATATCAGATTGAAAATTTTCCAAAATTATATTTCAGCCTATTAATTTCTTAAAATGAAATTTGTAGTATCAAATCTGTATCAGTTACTTGTCAAATAGGGCTAAAGGGCAAAATTATACTCTATTGCGTTCTCAAATCTGTATCAGTGAATTGTAAAACAGGGCTGGAAGCAAAAAAAACCATAAACTGTGGTGTTGTCTAATTAGTCTAAATCTCTGCCAAAAGTACTCGCCTTAAGACAATATCCCTTAATACCTATCTTCTGCTTTACATTGATTTAATTCATCGTAGTAATGGTAATTTAATTAATTTGCACTTATTAAATAGTTACCCTTCCGGGTTTGATTCTTAGTATATAAAATGGTGCACAATATGGTTAAACGTTTGTACTTTTTTAAAATGGAATAAAGTGTCACTGTCTATTTATAATGCATGGAAATCGATTTTTGTTTTGAGATATTTCAGTGCAAATTTCAAAATAACCACTTAATGACCATACAAGTGACATTCTGCAGAAACTACAAATGCCATGCTCTTGGGCAGCAAGTTTATCTGATAACTAAGCATTTTAATTTGTTTTCCAAAAGGGAAATCAATATCCTTTTGTTCCATAAAACAGGTGCAACTAATCTCTCTACTTTTCGTCTCATTATTCTGTTTATGGCAGGAAACAAATTAAGCGGAAAATTTTACTGAAATGCTATCTCCTCTATCGATCAAGCATGATTTTCCAGATCACTTAAAATGAAAATTCAGAAGAATGATGTGCTTAAAACTTCCTTTTCACAATTTCCAAAACAAGAGGAATTTCTCTACACGTCGGAGACATGATATACTTTCCTTGATGAATCCCCTATTGTACAAATCAAAATTAATCAGGGGATATCCTCAGTACCGCGTGTTGGATAACCTGAACTATTGAGTTACCTGTATGTAAGGGGATTCAGGTCAGGCACTGAAATCTAATGACACACACAGTACAAACACACACACCCACCCACCTAATATAACGTCAACAAGGTCACTTGTTAAGTGATATGTACAATAGTCGCATTGCAAGTATCTGTTCATCTTAGGTTCCTTATACTACAATGCTGATGTACGCAAAGTGTGAATTTTTGCGCCACGGTTTGCCTATAAATATTGTAGAACGATAACTTGAATGTTTTTCTCCGTCTGTCTTGACAGCTATATGTACGCGTTTATGATGGAATGGGTCAGTGGCGATTGACCTTTGCCCCGTTCCTCGTTATATACTGACAAGCTGTGTAGGCCAAGGTATGATGGACAGTGCACAGTTCACACGACGTCTACCTTATGACGTGATGCACCAATCTTAATCGAGAAAGTTGAGTGGCCCATTAATCTAAATTTCATTTAAAAGTGGATGATGGCGATTTTTAGTAATTACAATAATTATAATAATAATTAGCTAATTAGATATGTCATTGGTTTAAAATTTAGTACTCTAATAAATAGATAATTTGACAATTTTTTCAAATATTATAATATGTTAGCAGGTGCATTGTTAAATCTGACTCTTTTATAGCAATTTCGCTTCGTTGCATTTTAATCCAAAAGTTGTCTAAGCTTTTTTTCCTAAATGCTCTGAACATAAAAATCCGTGAAACAACAATCAGATTAAGTTGATGGAGAATTGCTCTAATCGTTGCATTTTAGTCTTCGTTACAGACAGATAAATTGGTCGATAATTAGGGGCCCTAGCGGTCTAAATATTTGCCGGGATATATTGGAAAATCACACAATTCTTTTCCAGCATCTGAATATTGCACTGTTGCGGTGCAATACATGGTAGATATTGCACTGGTGTGGGCGTTATCATAATACTGTACTGTTAGTTCAATCGTACATATCCTCGAGAAAAATAAGTCCTAGACTCCCTAGTGTTATACGTCAGCTGACTTTCAAACCTTGACCATGTGACGAGTCAGCTCCATTTAAATTACTTTCACGAATATGAAACTTGTACATCGACATAATAGAACGGAAAACACTTTAATTTGTTACGGAAAGTTTAAATTCTTTCTAAATCAACTTTGATACGTCAAAATACGAAACATGAAAATCATTTCGAGATGGTTTCTTAATTATGTGTCAAAGTAACTCACTTAAAACCGCCTATAAACCACACGAACCAACTGACTGACCAAAGTCTTTCACTTGATTTTGTGTCTTTAAAAATCTACTTTGTCAATAGTCATTGAGGACTTCACGTCGGAATGTGAACAATGTGTTAAAATGCGTCCCCAGAGAAATAAACAAAAAATGTTTCCCTATGACTTGATTCAAACTGTCCAGCACAGCATGAATTAAAGGCTATTGCACGATTTGGACATATGAACAAACTTTGAAAAGAAGTTGCGCTATCTTTTTTCCAAATAATCACTATCGGAAAGGAAAGTGTGAGATAAGCAAGAAAACAGAAGAATTTTAAATTTTGAAAAACTACAATAACTTCAGATAATTTGCTTAATCAAGTCTGCGCCTTTTTCAGCAATCATGATGGTTGGTGCGTTCGTATTACCGGAAGTGAGATGAGGCATTACAGAGGCGTCAACCACACGAACGTTTTCCAGTCCTCGCACTCTGAAAGAAACACGATGAAAGACTTGTGTATGGTAAAGATGATTAGAATTTAGACCTATTTTATTGAAAATTACAATATAATCTATAAATCATTATCTTTTCAAATTCGGTGTGATGTTATTTAATATTACTGTTCAGTAAAATGTACCATTTATAATTTGACATTATAATCAGTTCAGCTCAGAAAAAATCGACTCATCAGATACGAATAGAATTGAAACACAGTGGTAGAGATACATTACCTCAGGGCCGGGTTAACCACAGCTGACACATCGTCCTCTGCTCCCATCTTACAAGTCCCCACCGCATGATGATAAGTGAGAGAAATGTGACGGATGACGTGTTCCCAATATTCATCCGAGTCCATTTCATGGGGACAGTTCGGGAATTGGAAATAGGCCGGTGATATCCTACAAGGAAAAAGTGTATTTCAATAGGGCTATCGCAGACAAACTTGACTGATATACACTTTGTGTGTCTCTATTGTATCCTCCTTTACCTCAAAGCCTATCAACGAGCCCATATGTTCAATAGATCCGTACTCCGTACTTCATCAGGGTTCGACTATTTCAAGCGCTTCTCTTCCCCTCTTCAACGTCCCAACATCTCAAACCTTATCTGTACTACAGTCTCATAAAACTGCAATTAACCAGGCAAGATTAAATTCTATAATTATCACCATATAGATAATTATCTTCCTTTGTTATATGAAATGGGTACGTACCCAAAATTTTTCACAGCTTCAGAATTCACCAATTTCTGGATAACACGCACACCCTAAATGAAAACACAACACATGACATTTACTTCTAGTCTCTCTGCAAAAACAAGGCGCCCTAGTGGCCGATTCAGCTTTCCTGAGAATTTTCAGGAATTCTTGCTGAATGTAATCATATATCTTAAAGGGCCTTTAATACAACATTGCAATATTGGAATCACTAAGAGAGGTCGTCTCCATATGTTCATACCGTTATGTAACGTGATTAAGGTAGAACGCGCCTCGGGGACAGATATTCGGACTCTCAAACTTTTTCAATTCTTTTCTGATCTACCGCTTGTGGGGGTTAGTTTTAAAGCTCTTGGTGTAGGAAAATTTTTTTCCGGCTTAGATTTTTGAAAATCGAAAATTTATTTTTTCTCCATAAAGTTAACACAGGGATGGCGGCCATTTTGAATATCAAATATCGGTAAATCTTGGGTAATTTGTTTCTCTAGTACCAAAATTTGCACGGTGACCCCCAATTTTTATTCTTGATTTTGAAAGAGAATGGTTGAAATATTCTTTGAGGAAAGTTTGAGCAAATGATTAAGTCTTTCACTTTCGAGGTGCATACTACCTTAAATGGAATTCTTCTTGGTATGTACTCAGGTCAAGGAACTTTACACTGAGAAAATATTTCCCAAACTAGCTACATATTAATTTTAAAGGTGACACACTTAGTGGTATCAAGGGAAACAATGTCTTGCGAAAATGAGAAAACTGGACGAAAACATTTCCATTGCGGAATTTTAACCATAAATTGAACCAAACTGAATGAGGTTATTGCTTAAAACTACGAAACTACGAAATTTTTACAGAGGAAAAATTTGAAACATTATGAACAAAATACAGGAAAGAAGCTACACATTTTCATGTCAAAGTAGTCAGACAGCGCAATGTTTTGATTACAAATCAGAAAATGAGCCAATAAGCTCTGCCTTTGCAAATTTTATCATTATTTCCGATTTATGTCACCTGTGGTACCCTAGAACGGAAATTAGATTACTACTGGATTAACATTTTCGGGGAAAAAGCAATCGGGAAAACGTTGAGGCAAACATAAAAGATATTCTCAAAAGTTTAAATTTGCAAAGCTTTTGTTAATTTCTACGTATTATTTAGAGCATCCCTTATCGGACAATCTTATCAGCGGTATCTGAAAAAGTGATGTTTGACCGGAAAGGGGAAAATTAGCAGAACAACTCTCCATGTGCAAATTCTATCCTTATGTGAACAAAATCCATGTAGAATGAGGTCAATCGCAGGAACCTACAATGCAAATTTTACTGCGTTCGGACAAGCAGTTTAAGATAAATAGAAATAACAAAAATAAGCGAAACAGTACAAACACTTTCTGAAAATGTGCACAATTTTAATCGAACTTTATTGGGGCATCCCTAGAAAGCTGCAGCGCAAATTTAAAAGCAAATTGACATTAAAGTAGCATCATAAAAAAAATGTTTGGGTAAAGAGAATAAAATTAGCCCCGCAATAATTGCATATGAAAATATCCTCTTCATATTGACAAACAGAGTTACAGTCATCCTGAATGACTTCCACATAAAATATAAAATATTTCAGGGCAGTATTTCCTCAGAAGAATGCCAGTCCAAGTTGACGAAGGACAAAGGACGACAGAAGCAAGAAGACAGACCACAGGCAATGGATGATAGACTCTGGATGCCATGATCAACCTTTTTACCTTAATAGTTATCCGTCTTTGACCTAAAAAGTCATTTGAAACCAAGGAACTTGTCCATTCATATTGAAAATGAGCTCAATGATACTAACCTTAATCATCGTTTTAATGTCAGACGGGTCTTCGAGGTAGTGAGGATCTATTATTGGATAATCAAGAGGATCACGACTGCGCAATCTCACGTTACCGGTACTTTTAGGATGAAGCAGTCCCAAAAGAAAACTATAGCCTTCTCTGGCGTCCATTTCAGCACAGCTTGAGTGTTCAAGAGTCTCACTAAACCTATTGACATAAGATGAACAAAGGCGAAGAAGTACGGTAGGCCACTTACATAACCCTGATGCGACCTTAAATTTACGTAATTTGTCGTGATAAGTAGTATTGAAAGTAAATATTTTGCAGCGAATATCCGACCGTTTACGAGAAGGTAAATTATAGTAAGTGCATTGTCCTGTGGTTACAGTTTCGGCAAGTACATTATCCAGCGAATTGAATGCCTGTTAAGGGATATTCGATAAATACGATGGATTCACAAAACTAAAAATATCGATCATGTAAGGTCAAGTGCCAGTCACAAAATTGTCTGCTTTGGAGTACGATGAGGTTTGTGGTATCCGCTATCATACAAAGGAGCATTTTTGTATATAGGGGTTCATTCAAGAGTTTCTCTGTTCAGAGGCATTTCTTGAATCTATTGAAAAATTGAGCCCCTCCTTAACTCCACAAGTTATATATGTCATCGGTAGACTTTTGAAAGTGCCAGGAACGTGCAAAATACTTTATGCTGTGGGCAGTGATGACAATAAAAAAGCACTCACTCATCGCTAAACTTATAAACAGCCTTTTCGTGACCTCCAAATAAATAGTAACCGGAGAAACCCATGATCTGAACATCTGGCCATGGAAGTCCTTCCTGTTGTTGAAATTATTTGGTAAGATTATAAAATTGACAGTTATCATTTGAAGTAGTAATTCATACTCTGTAATATTAGAAATCCCCAACGTTTATTATGACTTAGCCAACACTTATGGATGTAACTAATATGCATGATAGGTATGACAAACCTACCATGTAAACTGTTCTCTGAAAAGTACACTCGTGAAAAACACTAAATGTCAGAATCCACTATAAAACAGCGGAGTGCGCCTTAGTGGCAATTTTTCATCAATACTTGATTGATGTATCGCGCTCATCATACATCATCTAAATACAGCGCAAGTATATTAGCGAACATGACGAGAGTACAGCGCTTGCTTACTTTCTTCGGAGATTTCTATTATCATAAGGTGCATTTTAAATTCATTAAAATTCATTCAAAAAGAATAGCTCAAAAAAGGAAAACGAAAAACGAGAAACATCGCGAACCATAGAGGGCGGAACCCCTTACTTTGTGGTATGTATTGAAACTATGCTCAGCTCCCTAAAAGTAACTCACAATATGTTTGTTTGAAGAAAAGTTTGTAGAGAGTTAACTATGGAGTTTCGCAATCTAGTTCTCTCTTTATAAGCAGATTATACGACCGGTAATACAGAGTATGAACAGATATGAAATGAAAATGCTCACGTTTTCAGTATATATTACAGTTGTCTGTAAATTAAACTTTGCCACAAGTTTGCAATTTCATTGATCAACATCATGAACAAAATTCACAACAGATCATTCCAAAGGTCATTAAGTCTACAAAATATGTAATTAGCTAATTATTAAATTTCTTTGACTGCTATCATTTTATCACCAGTGTAAATGTCTTAATTTGTTCAAGTCCTTTAAGCTTTATCTGCCAAATTGTGAAAACTCATTGGATAATAAATTATATGTAAATTATAAATTAACTGATATGAAAATGCAAAATATCTTCTACTTATTCGATATAATTTTCTCATCAATATACATAGTAAGTTTCATAAATTTCTGGAGTGTCCTTCCAGTCTTATGTCCCTAATATGGAAAGTTAGTTCAATATGCAATTTAGTAACTAGCTTGTGTAAAACCACTGAATTACTTTCAATAATATTTTGTCATACTATCTTCAATGAACATGGCATGTTTTGTCAACCTTGATCAAGTCTATTCAGATATTTATCCCTAATTATGAGAGTTAATCAGGTATGCGACCTAGTTATTAGTTTATCGAAACATGTTAATTATAAGTTCATGAATGTTTTATCATTGTATCTCGAATGTCACTATGTTCATAAATGTTATACAATAGTTTCTCCAATGTTTAATGTACATACAAGTTTCTTTACTTTTAATCGAGTCAATCCAGAGATATATTACTCATTAGAAAAGTTTGATAAATATACCAATTAGTAATAGCTGAAATTAGTAATTAGCTGTTGTAAAAATGCTGAATGACTTTAAATAATGTCATATCATAGTATCCCCAATGTACATAGCGAGTTTCATCAACGTTCATGAAGTAAATCCAAATATAAACGCCTCATTAGGAAAGTTCGTTAAATATGCAAATTATTAATTAGCTGAAGTAAAAATGCTGAATTACTTTCAAAACTGTTACATCATAGTATCTTCAATGTACATAGCAAGTTTTATCAACTTTGATCTAGTCAATTCAGATATATATCCCTGATTAGGAAAGTTCGTTAAATATGCAAATTAGTGATTAGCCGATCTCAAAATGCTTAACAACGTTTAGTATTATTATATCATAGTATTTTCATTGTACAAAGCAAGTTTCGTAAAATTTGATGGATACAATTCAAATACATATATCCTTAATTAGGAAAGTTCGTTAAATATGAAACAGTAATTAGCTGAAAAAATGTTAAATGACTTTCAAAAATGTTATATCATAGAATCTTTAATGAACATACAAGTTTCGTCAACTTTTATCAAGTCAATTCAGATATATGATTTTATTAGAAAAAAATCATTAAATATGCAAATTAGCAATTAACTTATATGTCATCCCCTAGTATCTTTCACCGCTGATATATCCTAGTGTGATTAACATTTGAAGCAATTCTATTCACATTGTATGCATCCGTTGTCAATGTAAATCCGTTTTCCTACAATCATTAATCATGCAAATGAGCTTAAATATGCAAGCAACGCCCACAAATAATCAGTCCTTGCAATTTGCAAACGGAATCTATGTACTTGATTTGATTCTGATCCAATAAGCCGTTTTGGAGATATCGCACTAACAGACACAAACACGCACACACAGAAACACAGACATACAGACACAAAGATACACAGGCAAACAGACATCGCTGCGACATTAACTCACGTTTTAACATACGTGATCTAAAAAGTAAGAGTTAACTGAAAATGATCTACAAAGCGTTTCTGCAGAATGGCAGACATCAGGCTTGTGCCATATCATTGAAAATTTTCTGCGCTCCTTAACATTAGGATGATTCAGTCTCGCTGAAACTGAAAGTGAACGCTTACATGAAAGAGTTCTACAATAAAATCGTGTATTCATAAGCTTTGGTTTGCAGGACACCAAAAATGTCAGTCCTTTATTTTCAGCTAGAAAGTGGTTTGAACATGTCATCGTTAATAACATAGTCCCCTCTGGGTTGCTGACAATTTGGCTGAGTTTTTTTTTGTTTGTTTTTTCTTTTTCTTTATTCTTAATTGGCATACAGGTACTTGAAAAATACATAGCACACTAGTGACTCGGAGACCATATGGCCAGTATAGGCTGCATCAACGAAATACATATATGTCACAGTGCACTGATCATATCGGAAAACAAATTGGCACCATCTGTACATTATATCGCATTGATTAAAATTGAAATATATGTTACAGTGCACTGATCTATATGAAAACAAATTGAAACCCACATGTACATTTTAGCACATTGTCTTTTACACAGGTTGATTCAACTCGATTTGTTTCGACGTGTCTGCAAAACACCTCCGGAGATGGAAAATCATAACAAAATGACCACCAGGTGCCCATATTGGATTGAATTGGGACACAAGTTGATACACATATATACATCGTAGTATAAAGTCTTTGTATTAACAATAATGGAATCTGTTCAAACATGTGTAACGGCTCTCGACGAGAAAAAATGTAACAAAATGAGCGATTTGCAATTATATAAATAAGCCGTACCATGATATAAATTGACATGTCGCTGTGTGTCACAGAACACTGACCTTTTATCGGATTTTCGTGACATGTACCGGCGCATATCCGCTTAATCGCTCTGAACATGGAAAACCATAACAAAATGGCCACCTGCTAGCCATATTAGATCGTATCGCCATACCCCAAACTTAAATGAGATGTATGTATGTCACTGTAAAAATGAAAATTGAATGAAATCGTCCAGGAGTTTCTCAGTAATAGCTAGTTTGGGCAGACGGACACGCTGACGAGCAGGGCCTAATCCGTTGCCCCCCCCCCCGGTCTTCATTGCGAGGACTAAAAATCAGCAAACGACCAGACTTTGACTACAGCTCTTTCGAATTTTCATCAGTTCTGTTCTGAAAAGGATAGAACGCGAGCACTACACATGCGCGAAAAATTTCATATATTTGCGACCATTCAAATGAAGGTGACATACTATGAAAATAGCTTTCAGACATTTTTTTTCAAGATATTCGATGCCTGTAACTGTAACAAACACCAAGGGATATTTTTGCGCCATTTCGCTACAAAAGCATAGCAGCTTTACTTTTCCATCAAAAATTTTACCTCTTCGTCGAGGGAAAACCCAGCCAGCCTGTTTAATAAACAATATGGAAATTCTACTAAGAAAAACTTGTTTCTACATTTAAGAACACCTTTACTGTAGTTCAGTATACGGCTAGTATTTTGCATACGAACCAAACGCTCCATCTTTAGTTGAAACCTTACCTCGGTCTTGACAAATCCATCTACGTCAGCCTTACGTGTCCTCTCAGTATCCTTTGATAAACAGATGACAAAAATGTGTAGTCAGTAAATCTTTACTTCTTTCTTTTCATTGGAGCTTAAAGACTGAGCTTTTCCATTGTAAACTTACGTTACAATACCTTACTAAAACGAGAAATAATTACTGAACTTAAGTTTCAAATTTTGTTACTTCCATGAGAGAAGTTGAAATTGACGTTTAAAAGGGGGTTAACAACAACTTAATGGGTAGAAACCATTAAGATTTGATATCTGAGTGAGTGACTGACAGGTCGGTCGGTCGGTCGGTCGGCCGGTCGATCGGTAGGTAGGTAGATATGTAGGTAAGCATACATAAATGCATGCAGCCATCGACAATGCGCACCTAAACCTCGAGTTAGCAAACATAGGGTTTTACTTTGCTCGCTGTACTTGTTGCTGAAGTTGTTTCTTTCCATTTTCAGTTTCAAACAGTCACTAGCAACACAAGTAATGATTTCTTTGCATGGTTTATATACGAGCGTATTACGGAAGGACATGCGTACATTCATCGCATGAGTATAGGGATATGTCACGAGTCTCCTTGAGTGTATATTAATGTTTCATATGTGGACTGTTGAACACATTGACTGCTCGATCGATTTCGATTGATTTAAACGTGAATTTAAACTTTTCTCAGGTTATTTTAGGAAATTAGATAGGTAAGTTCGTTATCGTTACAAATGTTCACAACCGCACAATAATTAACATACCTGAGAAAGGCCTCTATCACTGGCATTGCATCTTATTATCGTCATGACATGATCCTGTCACAAAATACAGGCAAAAAAAACTCATTTTAATTTTCACTGAACTGTGAAATATAATTCTTCATTATATGACGTGTAAATGAAAGAGACACAATAACCTACACAATAATTCAGGCACACATGTATGGACGGATGGATGAATGGATGGATGGATGGACGGATGAATGAATGAATGAATGAATGAATGAATGAATGAATGAATGAATGAATGAATGAATGAATGAATTAATTAATTAATTAATTAATTAATTAATTAATTAATTAATTAATGCCCGTCTCTCTCTCTCCCTTTTTCTGTCTCCAAGTCTCTCTGCATGTATGTATGTATGTATGTATGTATGTATGTATGTACGTACGTACGTACGTATGTATGTATGTATGTATGTATGTATGTATGTATGTATGTATGTATGTATGTATGTATGCATGTAGTTTTGTTTGTTTGCTTGTTTGTTTGTTTATTTTGTAAAATTAAATAAGATTACTATTCATCTTTCGCAAAAGATGAAAAGTAAAATTATCTTATTTATGTCTGTATCTTCTTTTGTAGACATCTTTTCACCCGATGAAATTACACTTTTAGGATGAAACATGTCAACAACACCTACTCGATACACAACAAAAAACTTACAATCAGATTATATTCAAGTCAAACTACTATTACCTAGCCACGCTCCGAAAAATACTTTGGACTATCTGCAGAACTCTTTGCATTTAAAATGTATGGGTGGTTAATTTCTGACATTGAAAATTTCGAAAGGTGACTTGTTACATGTTCAATGAGGCCAGAGTAAGTGAATTCTTTGTTTTGCGTCCACTGAAATTAACGAAAGGTTGTCGGATAAAAAGGTCAATGACACACAGCAATAAACACTCAGAGACAAGACAAGCATATGCACGTTGTTACAACTATTGATTTGCCTAATTCGACAGTTCTCCACACCGTATGAAGTGTTTTTATGGGCACTTAACGTTTCGTCTGAAATGGCTCTGATACATAATTTGTTAAATGTCAATGGGTCATCATTTACCTGCAAGTTTTCACCGACTGGGAGGCCACACAATACGGGAATTCCTAGTGATTCCAGATGCACCCTAGGACCTATGCCTGACAACATCAGGAGCTGTGGTGAGAATAATTAAATTAAAAATAAATGTTAAATGAAACATTTAGGACAACGAATTTCTACTAAGAAGATCAAAGGAGAACCCAAAAATGTACAATATCTCTGGGGAAAGATCTGACACTGACACCACACTTAAAGGGAAACAGTCGTTGGAACTGCGCCTGTGCGAGTTTCTTGTTTACAAACAATGTATTTCGTGCACGATATGTAGATACACCTCATCATCATAGCTGCAACATTTAAATTAAACGGTGTAGATTTAACAGACATGTTTTAACCTTCATCAGTCACCATCGTACCTAGGATATAGCGTTTACGTGGGTCGTATGGGTCCTATGCGACCTTTGAGCGCAGTTCCGCCGACTGTATTCTTTTAATACGAACGACACTTGTCCTTGTGCGTTTGTGCTCGCAGAAATTGTAATAATATCGTCCACCCTTCCTCGTTAGTCGTCTCACAACTTCCGCTTATCTTCCCATCTACACGTTTTTAGACGCTGCACGATTAGAGATTTGGATCACATCAGGGGATGTTGACTATTTCATCAGCATGGACTTTTAAAGTATTATTTTATCAGTTCATATAACTAACAGTAAATCGAGCTTGTCAAGTATACCTGTGGTGACCCTACGGATCCTGCTGACAGAATGACCTCCTTGCGCACATGGACTGTGTCCTTCTCGTCATTTTTCAGAATTTCCACGGATGTCGCCCTTTTGTCCCGAAACACGATCTCAAAATAAGAAATGCAAACACAATCAGTAAGAAAATGATAATCTTCAAGGGAATAGATTCATTAAGAGCTCAAGAGCTCTGATGATAATCAGAAGAAACAAGATAGCCACGAATAAAAATTGCAGTGCGATTCTTGCTTTTTCGTTGTTCATAAAAGTTAGTGTATTCTGCACTCGTCGTTCCAGCACCAAATCACAGCATCGCACAAGATTAGTCTGCTATCAAATCTTGTCTGCAAAATTCATCTTCACGGCTTGCTAGTAGCTTACTTTGGTTGCGAGAGCATCAGTCCAGATTTTCAAATTTGCTCTTCCCCTTACGTCCTGGTTTAGGAAAGCAACGGATGTACTGCAGCGTTTTCCGTCCTCCACAGTGTACTGTCTGCGTCCGAAACTAACCTGCGTAAAATGAGTGAACAGATTTAAATTTATGTAGATTATTGAATGTGGAGGCGCTAAACTAATATATCGCCTGTCACTGAGATTATAGATTATTATTTAAATATATATATATATATATATATATATATATATACATATATATATATATATATATATAATTATAATTATTATTTATATATATATATATATATATATATATATATATATATATATATATATATATATATAGCTTGTGTGTGTATGTGTGTGGTTCAGAAGTCTGGGGCAGAACAAATCATAAATGATATGATATATCCATATCATATATCATATCACATATGATATGATTATTCCATATCATACCTACTGTACATTTTACGTATCAAGGAAGTGTTTGTGCGATGCATGACTCATTCTGGGTTTAAACACTCGTCTTCTCCTTGATTCAGACAGCTTGGTCTTATTCATATTCATAAACTTTTTTATTTTGATTTGTATAACTATCATCATCTTCATTTATGCCGTGAAACGGAAAAGTGCCATCATTTTACCATTTTCAGGTCCAAAAGTTTTGAACAGCTTGTCGAATTATCTCAGATCATAACACTTGTTCAAGAACGCTTTTAAAGAATGCCTTCTTGATGAAATATCTAAAATTGTGAATATGGTGCCCATTCTTCATTTTTAAATCGCTTTGCCATTTTCTTATTCTTCAGTTTAATTTTGACCTTATTGCTTTTAATGCATATGTACTCCGAGGTAAAGTTAAACCAGCAAAACATATTTTTGATTCTTGCACTTTGCTCTATATACACCATCATACACATCTTCATATTATATTATTATTTTTTATATTGATATAGGCCTATTGTCCATGATGTAATTGTCATCTAAAATAAGCAATAAATGAATGCACGATTGAATGTAGTATATGTGTCTTTGTCTGTGCCAGTGCATCTAAACTGTTTTTGAGAGTCTGTGTCAGAGAGAGAGAGAGAGAGAAAGAGAGAGAGAGAGAGAGAGAGAGAGAGAGAGAGAGAGCGAGAGAGTGTGTGTGTGTGTGTGTGTGTGTGTGTGTGTGTGTGTGTGTGACAGACATAGACAGTCAGACAGACAGATATTTTGCAAGCCTGTGTGTGTCAGAGGGTACTCTGTGTCCTTACCTCTGATAACACGACAACAAAGCAAATATACTCCTTAATTTCACGTCCGTCAGAAAATTTGAAACAATAGAAATAACTAGCTCCATTTATATGCCACCAATTCTATACCTACTGTCTTACCGGATCAGCACAGTTGCTGACATCTTGTATCTTGAATCCTATTTCACTCGCTGAAAATGTCACACAAAAAGACGAAATCAGTCGACCAGTAGCTTGTACAAAAAAGGGGGTGTGTATGTTGAAACTTGAAAGTTGCAATAAATGATAATTGCCGGCATCAGTTAAGCGTATACATTCAGAAATCAAAGTACAATTACAGCATTCTCAAAAGGGCAAGGCTGTGAAAATATCAGGGCTATGTGGTTGGGGTCCATGTAAGCTGCAAGTGCAGCCAACACTTTCGGAGGGATATATTTGTAATTATTCACCATGAAAAGTACTTTATGACAAGCACTGATGTCTATCCTGCGGAGGATGTGGCTCAATGTTTTTCAGGTGTTTCGTCAAATACTATATCAATTGCTATTTAGCAATATTAAGAAAAATGTTATCATATTTCTGTGGCACATTTCTAAAGAAAACATTGTCAGTAAAGACACAATAATTGTCCGGAAAATAAGTTCTGGCAGCGAGACCAAAGAAATGGTCTGCTAACTCTATGTAGTACACAAATTTAACGAATATTATAGGAACGCATGCCATATAGAACCTGCTTTGAAGCCATCTAAAAGCACCTCTGGATGATACAAAGGATGGGTGTACTCTGTGTATTACCTCCCTCCAGTACGGTTTCGCTGAATTTGCTCTTAATTGAGCCGCTAGATATGGTCAGCAACCCTCCTTTGGAATGATAACCAGATTCGACGTGACTTTCACTGTAAATAAAAATGATACAACATTACAGGGTGGCCAGAATATTTTATGTCTGAAATGAAGACTAATAGTGTTGATTGAAGCAACAAAGGTGTCAAAAAGGTCAGTGTGCCTAAAGAATTATGTCTGCTTGCGTTTGGTTATCATAGCACACGAACTTCCAAACCCGGTTTGCTGTTAGTGGAAAAAGTGACTATTTCCTCCGCTTCAAATTTTATCACCGCTTTCTGTCGTCCTCTAAAAACTCACCTAGTGTTGTTTTCTGATTTCAAAAAATATGGAAATATTTTATCATAGCTCCATCCTTCAGCTCCAAGTCGTTCCCAGGAATCAAAGTCTTCTTTGCAGCCTCTCACATACTTCAGCATATTTATACTGCTTGATCCTCCGACAACCTAAGGAAACATTTATTCATCTTCTTGGATGGTTAATTTATAAAAGATCATTCAAATACTCCAAGAGACAGGGGCTTTAATCTGAATTCTAGGGGAGCGTGTGAGAAGCAAATTTTACGCAAAAACGGTATTGGTTCCTAAATGCAGTCTTAGAGGGACACAGTCGCTCTTTTCACCCTTTTATTGTCCGGCAGCCAAATCCACTTTTTGTCCTGAACCTTGTGTTAGGGTCTTAAGTTTTTTTTAAACCGGATTTTGCTAGTCAAGATAACCTAAGTGAAAAAAATAGTTACTGGATCTCTGTCAGTATTGAGCAATTTTAGATAATTAGCATAAACAAAATGGCCGCCAAATTATCACAAATTACAATTGGAAGCAGTAGAAGAAGGCTTTATATTGTTAAAGTCTGCTAGTAAAAGCACATTTCTATTAGTGTTTCATCTAATAAAAGGTTAGTAATCATGATGAATAAATTTAAATACTAATTGCATAAATTAACATAAAATTATCACAACTTACCATCGGAAGCAGTAGAAGTAGGCTTTATATTGTTAAAGTCTGCTAGTAAAAGCACATTTCTATTAGTGCTTCAACTAAAAAAAGGTTAGTAATCATGGATGAATAATTTTAAATACCAATTTGCATAAATTAACACATAAACCATATTTTATAGGAAAGCTTGAAGTGTACCAAAGTAGATCATAAACAATGCTACAATGAATGCTAAATGAATTAGTGCGGCAAAGGGGAAGGCAGCTCCACACACCATACAATTTTTGCGGATATTCAGTGTTTTCCTATATTACTCGTAATATGTTTAATATTTTCGTCTTCTATAATTTTGGACACAGTGTTGGGACACTATAGCGAAACAAAAAGTCTAGGCTCCGTGTTTCATACAGCTCTCTCAACATTACACACGTGCCCGAACACAAATATAACCGGTCCAATAACTGGTAAACAAAAGTACCACTGGCACAACAGTTTTTCAAGGAATACAATCTCTAACAGAAAGAGACCAAATACAACAAGCAAAGAAGCTCCTCGGACTTTTCAAAGAAGAAGTCAAATAACAACTTACACATAAACTCAAAATATAAGTTGTTACGTACAAAAAACTACTTCCCCAAACCAAACCAAAGGGCTTTTTTTCATGGCCACCAAATTTTGCAGCCAAAGAACTACCATTAAAATTCGATGGTCAGGCCGTCATCATATTCAAAATACACATAGAGAAAATTTAACAGATTGAGGAAATCTTCTCTGATAATGGAAGCAAAAGGAAAGAATTAATTAAAGAAACAAACAAAAAATAAGACGCAAACAGGCGTACCAAATACATTAATCCCTAAGAACTCTAAATGTATTAAAATATCTCTCGGAATATGAACAGCACGATTGGAACTAATTTGGGACAATTGGATTTTCATATTTTGCGAATTTCTGAAAAGTGTTCGGTGCCATATAGCTGAATGTTGCAGTATCGCAAATTACTCATAAAAACAAGTGTGTAATATAAAAGAAAAGCAGATTAGATTACATTTGAAGATTGAATCGACATTACGTCACCATCCAATTATCTCAAATTAGTTCCAATTGTGTTAAACTATGAACTCCTGAAATGACATTGAATAGAGGCTTATCCCTTGAAAATTCCGAAATGCATTTCAATACAACCAAATCTAACATAACATAGGCAGAAAAAATGCCATTAAAACACTATCAAATTGAACCATAACATTACCATAAAACCATTAGATAAAGACAGGGGAAATGGAATAGCAATATCAAATTAATCAGATTACATTGAAGAAAGTCACAGACTTTTAAGCCAAAAGAGATTACGATACAAAAGTGCATGTAAATGACAGCGACAACACAACCAGAAAACTACACGGACATGTACAAAAATAAACAAATAGACAAATGATACGTTCAAATATCATGATCCCTTGAAGACGCATAATATGCACACCTGTCACCAACGCAGTATCCACTCCAAAAATTCATAAAAGTCACCAGCATCAGCAAAATTCATTTGTCGTCACGGTCCAAATTATTTATGGCTGCTCTAGCCCAACACACAAAATATCGGAATACATAAGATAGACTATTTCTTAAAACTAATTGTACAAAACCAGCCAATGTACATTAAAGACGCAACGGACTTTACCAACAAACTAAGCAAGATAACAATACAACATAATGTATTACTAGTCACTCTGGATGTAATCTCGATGTACATAAATACTCCACAAACTGAAGCAAACTGTCACAAACGCACTTGATTCAGTATCAACTATCAATTACAGCTGTAAAATATAAAGAAAAGATCGAAGCGTTCCACTAAAGAATGACTAACAATATTTCTGCAACATAACACGGTTGAATTTAACAGAAACGTCTACCAACAGATTTGTGGCTGTAGCCTGGGTTCACCAGTTTCGCTGGAAATCGCTGTTACAACATTCTCCAACCTTGAAACTGAGATCATTAAACTACACAGAAGCAGACTTTCCTTTTGAAACGATTCAGAGATGATGTTTTCATGATCTATACGGGAACAGAAACTGAGCTGAATGGGAATTTATGGCTAACATCAATAAGTTACACTGAACTTTCAAATTTACAATAGAGTATTCTCCTCAAAGTGTCATTAATGATTTACAAAGTCAACGATACAATAAAGGGAGAATTCTGGACACAAAAACTCACACCAAAATAACGGACAATTTCAATATCTAGCCAGAAACTTGTGCGACCCAAAAAGGTATTTTTACTGGTTTAATTAAGGTAAATTACAGAGATATGCCCGTGTAACAACATATAATAATAACCAAGACTTTGACAAGAAAGTTGAATTTTCAACAAAAAAAAAACCCAAAAAAAACAAAAAACAAGGTTATAAGACCACAGAAATCGCACAATCAGAAAAAGGAAGTTGGACACACAAAGTGCGAATCGTACCTCAAACTAGGGAAAATCAATAATTACAAAACTAATATACATACGCAACCAAATACAGTCCACAAATTAGAACGAACGATATAAAAAGCAGTAACAATGAAATGGAAAATAATTGAAAGCGATGAACGTCTTCAGTTTTTGTTCCCTGAAAAACCAATAATAGCATACAAGAGAAACAAAATCAACGCAAAGGATCAACGAAAAAGAGAAAAAACAAACAAATAAACACATAAGTAAAGAACATGAGAGTTCAACAACATCCAAAGGAAAAAAGGCCATACACAGACAATACAAATATACAATCTCACAATGGATTTGATTCAGATCCAAATATATCAATAATAGTTTCGTTACTAAATGAACAAATGTAATTCTAGAGGTCATACACGAACAAAATAAGGATAACAATATTAAGAGACTGAAGAAGAACTCACATTTAGGAGTTTCGAAATGCACGTTGAAATGGATCACAAATGATTTTTGACACTACAAACCGAACGACGAATCGTCATAGTACATCCAAAAATAAACTAAACCCCCAAAAAATACACATATTAAGAGTAACATACGAAAAAACTGAACATCCTCAAAAATAGTATGATGTGTTGAGCCGCCTTCCCCTTTTTACCATTAATTAGAGAACCCGAGTAACTTTGGAAATATCTTCTATAAGTCATTGTACTCCAAACCCATAGTCTTTTTCTGATACACAAAGTGTGACTAATCATGGATTCAATGTGACGTCAGCAGATTCCATATCAACCTCGAAAGTAGTGTAAATCACAAGGTTTTTTTCTTAAATGTACATAAAATGCATTAATAGTCGAGCTAGGAAAAAGTTCCCACCTTACTTAATTATTGTTTCGGTTAGAAAATCACGACTCAGGTTGGTTTTAGCCAAGGCATAAAGATCACTAACTTACTTAGAAACATAACAGATGCTCTTGGCAGAGTGAAACACAATTACTAGAACACTGTCGGCATCAGTTTATATCTTTTTACAAGTAAACAGACAAGTACTCGACAATGGGCGAAGGCTAAACTAGTCGGCTGCTTACATGTCTGATTATCAACATTAAATTTGCAACAGAAAAAAAAAGTTTATGTACGTGCAACTATTAAAAAAGTGATGTAAAAGCTACTGTGTTAAAATGACTGCACAAAGTACAGTAAATGATAATAATGTAGAGTTACGCTTAACAAAGAATTGTTTACAGCTTGCCGCCATCTTAAAATTATGCAAATTGGCATGCCATTAAAATAATATATGCCAACATTTATGTTCCAGTTTGCCGCTAGCAACTGCTTGGTGATTAAACGAGAAAAACAAAGTTACAGTATGTATAAAGCCATTTGAGTCTTCTTTCTCATACAAAGTGCAATAAGCTGGCGGCCATTTTGATTATGCTAATGTTCTCAAATTGCTCAATGCTGACATAGGGCCAGTAATTATACCTCTTTTTGTGGTGGTCTTGGCAAACGAAATACACCAAGAAAAAAAACTTAAGACCACAAAGCAAGGTTTAACCCACTGGCAGCTGGCTGCCGGACATGTTTACAGCTAGCCGCCATCTTGAAATTATGCAATTAGCCTGTCATTCAAATAATATATGCCAATATTTATGTTCCAGTTTGCCGTCAGCAACTGCTTGGGGATTAAACGAGAACAAAGTTACAGTATGTATAAAGCCATTTGAGTCTTCTTTCTCATACAAAGTGCAATAAGCTGGCGGCCATTTTGATTATGCTAATTTTCACAAATTGCTCAATGCTGACAGAGGGCCAGTAATTATATTTCTTTTTGTGGTGGTCTTGACAAACGAAATCCACCAAGAAAAAAACTTAAGACCACAAAGCAAGGTTTACCCCACTGGCTGCCGGACTATTTCTGTGAATTTTGTTTGAATGTATGAAGAGTAGTTCGTGTTGTTTGACTTCTCGAAATATGCTGAAATATTAATCAACTATGCACAATCTCAACTCTGCTTGCAGGCTGAAAAATAAAACATTCAGTGAAACATTGAACGGCTTGTATAAGAAATTAACTTCCGGGCACAGCCACGTTACATAACTGAACATACACTTTTACAAAAGTTTGGACCTCATGCAAGGTTTTGTAACGAAATCTCAAAGGGCGAAAAAGCGATGCCTTTGATGTAGACAAGGATAGCAGCTTTTCCTTAAATTGCAAAGTTTATTTGTAATAGGAAAGTAGGTTTGAAAAGGAAAAGTCCATTTTGTCGAGAGGTCACAAACAAATTCATCCACTTCCTATCAGCAAAGGGCTAACTTCTGACACTTTGCAGTTATGTACCGTCGTCATTTTGTACACTAAGTGACTTTATGCAAGTACCCCATGGTTTCTTGATATCACAAAAAGGTTTTTAAAAAGCGGCATTGTCCCTTTACTTTAATGACAGAAAATTGTAAAAATTGTACATTTTAATCAAATTTATGAATTTGATTTGTTCAAATTTTGGGCTCTTCTGTTTTATATTGCTGATTCCAAAACAAAAGCAGTTTTACTGACCCTTAAGACAAAATTGCTATTTAACCAACTTTAAATCAGAAATGGCAATTTTAGTCACATTTCCGAAAAATATGATTCGTTCACATTTTGGGCTCTAGAAACCCTAGTTATGATATGTACAAACTGTTACTGATTAAAAAACATCAATGTCATCAACCTCACTCCAGCGGCACTGTCATTTCTCACCAACTCTATAATCACATTCAATAAATCTTACATTATGATTCAGAGCCCTTTTACAGATACTTGGATCGCCGTAACCTCAAAATGCAAAGTAATGGCACTGGACTTAAAATGTTCATTTTCAAAGTAGTTTCAGTGGGAAAGTAGAGCGCGATTGATGTTCCGGTCACGAAGTCGCCATACATTCCAGGTCATTTTCACGATTAACATATCATTTCTCATTCCTGGACATGTAAAGTATTTGGAAAACATGTCTTTTGAAATGGTGAGACAGAATTACAGATGAAACATTTACGAAAATGGAAGGTATCCAATCAGCATTGTTCATCCATCGCGCACTCTCATGTTTTCCGTATGGCACAACTGGACAAATGTTTAATTTCTCATGTACTTATAACTGTTAATTATTCTATGCAAAGCTTTATTTAAATAGAATCAACTGAAAGCCCTAGTTAAGTATGTGTTATCCAAGAAGATTTGGTAACGCCTGTCTTTATGAACTACATTTTCGTTACAAATATAAAACAAAGCTTCGTCAAAAAGTACAGACACGATAATACAATAAAAAAAACGCGTAGGCAAAGATCATCGATAAGATGTAGACTCATAAATTAACCCCTAAATGGAGAAGGTCACAAGGTCGTCAATACGCCCGTCGAGAAAAGAAGTATGGTCCGACAATGACAATTTATTCTGAGATTTATTATTTTGCATTCTTTCATTTTCTACTCTTACAGTTCTCTCCGAAATCATTTGACCAATCATCTTCTACTACGTGTTACTTACATGTATGATCTACTTTTCACGTCTCATACTAATATGATTCTGCTCCTAACGTTTCGTTTGTGACAAATTTTAGCCGTCTTACCTTCCCTTTGTTCCAATTAGAGCGTTGATCTTTCATAGCAAGGCAAGCGTGTTTCTGTGGAACAGTCTGCAAAATGAGAGCGAATGCGATCCATTGTAATTTGACAAAACTTTCTCAAATGCCATGAACAATACAGAGACTTGACGTAAATTACCGAGCGACTCCGGGAAATTTTAACCTTTCGAACTTCCCGATCCTCATAGGTCTCAAACAGAATTTATGACCCAACCTGACCCAGCACCAGTAATGTAATCCTGAACGGTTGTCTTCGGACTGCACGGTAGCTGAGTACACTTTTTACTTTATTACTGTTCATAGTAAGTGTATGCTCCTGGCCTTTGAAAAGGGTTCAGGGAGGGCATGCCTTACCTGATATGACCAGTCGATCTCTGAGTTCAAAAGACATCTCACCATGGATGGTGTATGAATTTCCGACTTGGTATCATCGGGGCCGGCCTCCAACAGTAGAACACTGATGTCCTCGTCCTCTGTCAACCGGTTCGCGAGAACACAACCTGCACTGCCAGCGCCAATAATAACATAATCATAGACGTTGCTTTCTTTATTAGCAGCCATGTTGTGAGCAACTGTTTGCATGGGTGTTCGTTCAAAGGTCAGGCATTGGCAACCGATGACGCACTGGCACTGTAAACACTGCGACCTTTGATAATGACAGCAAGGTCAATTGTCTTGCAGTGACTGAACGTTTTTGTCCGTCTGACCTGGCAGCTGTATGTACGCTTATTGTTGGATGGTTCAGTGACGACTGACCCTTTGTCTCATACTTCGGTATATCTTGACAAGCTGTGTAAGCTAAGACACACAGAACAGTGCAAAGTTCATGACATCTAGCTTGACACGTGATGCATCATTCTTTTTATAAAATTGACAGTTGAGTAGCCCACCAGTCAAAATTCTAACGTGAATGATTATTTCGGAAAGCCATCAACTCTTTTCTAGAAAAGTGGTCGACAAATATGCAATTACTCATGCAGTTGATTACGATAACTCCGTTGACTATTCACAGCAACTAAGGGAGTGTATTGTGTGTAATCTAATGATAACGGTAATAGATTCAGCTAACCAACTGGATAATAGCTTCCGAGATGCTGCACATTAGCCCCGATCACTTTTTTATAATGCCGAGTTCATATTAATAATATATGATCATCTAACGTTTAGTGTAAGTTGACCTCAGTATGGTTTACGTGTGAATGAAATCCACAGGAGCTATTTAAGTCTGATCATCAGTTTGCATTGATGAGCTGTTTACAGTTATGTGTTGAATAGTAAGTGCATTTAGTTTATAACCACTCTACCATACCTGTGGTTGCCCTGACAGTAGCGTCAAATGAATTAACGACATTTGGTTATTGTCTCTGGATGAAAGTTTAGAACTTATAACCTGAATCAGAAATCGATGGCATGATTATCTACCCCACATTATAATTATACACGTGCGTCTATAACCTATGGAGTTTCGTCATACCGTAAGTTTAGGTATCAGAGGGCGCGGAGTCCAATAACCTCGACGCAAAGTACAATAGCTTACGGTGTTATTGGACATTATTTGACCTTTGACCTCAAAATACCTTTACGTCAACGCGGGGAAAAGGAGGGATGGTTTTAAATTTTTAATAAAGAATATACTTCTAGACATTCAGTACTTCACGAAGTTATCAATTCAGAACCTGTGAACTGCGCTGCGCTGGTTGGAATTTCCTTCTGAGCGCTCAGCCGACGCGCTGAACGCGTTCCCGGTGGGACCGCGATTGCTCAGTGCAGTTCGTGACGGGCATTTTCAAAAAGTGCTTTAATTTTGACTCTTTCCCGGTAAAATTTGAATAAAAAGGGTACATAATAATAAGGTTATTCACAAAATACCGGGATTTATGTCCTCGTAAATCGCTTTTTATCCTCGAAGCTACGCGTCTCAGACAATACCTCTGCTGCACGATGCACTCGGACATAAATCCCGGTATTTTGTGAATAACCTTATATTATTCCCTAATATTTTTCTTCGCTCAGCGAGCAAAAATATGACATTGTCACCACTTGTCTTTGACTCATGGTGATACGGACATTACACCATTAGTATTTTCCAAGCTGAACGAAGAATAATATACTTATCACGTGCACAGGCCAAGGGTTATTTTTGCAAAATCAATGTAATTTTCTTACGCGATTCCATCTTTGAATTTTAATTTTTGGACTACTTATGGAATAAAATCAATACGCCGCGGGCATAGTCAATCGTATCGAATAGTCGATAGCGTGGGCGAGGAGAGCGGGGAACGTTTTACTGTCGTACATATGCTGTCAGGGCAATGTCGCAATCGCTCGGCTTCAAAATACCACTCGCGAAGCAAATTTTAAAGATAGCAAAGACTTAGACATTTGCCTAAGAAATTCATCGCATTTTTCTCTGAAAAGTTGGGTTAAACACTGAATCAAGGCGTTCAAAATGTCAGCCCTATCCTTGTCACAATCATTGAGTTTGAGTCAGATTATTATTATTTTTTCTTTTGCAAAAGTAATAGGGATAGCAACATTGTGGGCCTAAAGTCGTCATTTTATTTCATTTTAAGACTTTCCAAAACCGGAAGCCAAGTTTACACTTACAATATCCGGTAACGGGATATACATATTGTAACGACATTTTACAAAACAGATTTTCATTTGAACAATTTTCTCTGACCTCTTATATGTTCTTCTGATAACATTATATATTTGTGTATTGCTATCAATGAGGTAATAAATTTATTTGTTGTGTATTAGTATTTAGGTCGATGAGTTTGTCCATAGAAAATTCCCGGCTGTCATTATTCGATCAATATTTTTTCTCCAAAACACTTAACTGTTGTTGAAGTTTATATCGCTATCGTTCTGTTTTTCTGAATGCCAATTACTCGACACTTTCTTTCGTACGAAGATAACTCTGATTCAAGAAAACAAAGGCCAGACGTGTTCCCATAATGAAGATGGTTGTGAGACTCACTGTGATTGGTACAATGTAGAATTCGTTATCTTTTGACTGCACCAACCATGATATAGTGATCAGTCCTACATACACAAGCAAAGAAATTGCATGCGGTTCTGGACAAGGCAAAATGTTTAGGGAGATTTCCTTTTGACAACAACCACCTTTGAATTTGCAGGAATGCCTCCATGGCAAATCAACCCAAACTGGCCAGCAAGTACTGTATGGTAGGACCCGCACCGCTTCGTTCATTTAGATCAATGCTCTACTTTTTACCTCTGGGAGCCAGCTGAACAACCACACGTTGAAACACATGTAACCAGCAAATGGTAGAATTCTCGTGAATGTTGGCAATTTCTCGTTTTGGGGTCAGACTTCACCCTACAACCACAGGCAAATTATGAGTGAATAGTCTAAAAATATGACATCATTTTCGAAATTATTAAAAATAATAAATCTTAATTATGAAATAATGATATCACTAAAACGTAGCTGGTATTTAATATCCGGGTTGAGCTTCCTTTCTGCGGAGCAACACTCGATAAAGTCGCTGTACGTGACATGAGTTATGTGTGGTGACCGGCCGAGGCCGGGTGTCCATAACTATAAAAAAGGGAAGGTTGCCACACAGACAGGCTACTCTACACGGCTTTTAAAACATTCTGTTTTACACGCTTCTACCTTTTAAATCGCTGTATCTCCGCTGCATCATTACTGATGGTTGATGGGCTGGCCATCAAATCTGCATTGTTTGGCCCTTTATAATTGTCACCTTATAAACTTTCGCTATTATAGTTTCTCAAACGCTTGACCCCTGTTCATAGGGACATCCTGAAATCTCAGCTTGAGTCCGATGCCGTTGATTTACTAGCATAAATCATATAGGCTAACATTGAAGAATGTTCAACCAATGGACGCTCAGCAACCTCTGCCTGATGATCCTAATGGCTGTAAGCAGAGGACTCAAACTACCACTTAAGAACGCCTAAACGGATTCAAGTTAGATTTGGTAGCCAGGTACCATATGCTAATGGAAAGACCTGATTAGATTTTGGTTGCAAATTAATGAAGTTATGAAATATCATTTTTTCGTTGTACGGTTTCCTATGGAAACAATAATGACAGTGTCGACATATATCAAGAAATACTGCAAAATATTTCATGAAACTTTTCACCGATGACAATCTCTGAACATTATGATGACATTGTGAGTGGCATGTTAATTATCTGCTTATTTGCAAATTTCATGAACTTTTGTAATTAGTGATATAACTCCGAAATTCCTGCACTACTGTGCGAAAGATGACGTTGCAAACATGTGGCAAAAGTTTAAATTTACACATTTACACACAACTGTAATATATAATGAAACACATGAGCATTTTCAGTTCATATCTGGTCAAGTATGTGTCGTGCATCTATGTAAGAAATCTTGCCCGAGTACAGTATACACATATTGACTGGCCATGAGGGCAACAGCATACCCGAGGGAATGTGAGTCACCCCCAAAAACAGATTGTTTTCCTAGGCCGAAGGGAAACAGTCTGTTTTTGGGGTGACTCACAGGCCCGAGGGGTTAAAGACTTATGCTATTGCCCCCATGGCCAGTCAATATGTGTTTTATAACACACCTCATCCGCAGTCATGCATAGGAATTTACCATACACAATTAAACTTGTCGCATGTAATATGCTGGAGTGGTTCTGCAAGAAAAAGTTTTTTCCCGGCAGGATCGCAATACTTCCTCAAAACGTTCAATGCACCTTTAATTATCGTTTTCGTCCGTTTCGAGTCCTTGTTGGAAACCAAAGCTTTCGGTTTTCTTCAGAAAGTAGGATAAACCTAGAAATTTATCGACTATCGTTTTGATCGGCCGCAGACGACATCTTTGTTTACATTTCGGTTCTCGCATGCGCCAATAACGTTTTGATGTCAGCGGGCATCATTTTTCGGAACTGAGATATGTGCTATCCGCACAAAACCCAAGTAACCTAGGAACTAGGAAGTCAGCACCACGTCGACTCGGGATAATGTGGTTTCAAGGGCCAATTCAAGATGGCTCTCAAGGTTAAAAGTAATGGACCAGTTCAACCAGAGATTTTAGAGCCAGAGGGAGGTAAGTCAGAGAAAAAGTCTACGAAGAAAACAGAAGTGATATTTCTACTCGAAGATGCAACTCAGGATGATCCTCAAGTCTGGTAATAAGAGCTACTAAGTAAGTTCAACTACTAGAAGCTTTTACGCACAACATCATATATGAAACGGTTCATAGATAGTTGTAAGGGGATGAGACGAGTTAAACCACTCACTAAATGCGATATCGCAGTATCGGAGAAGGTATGGATCAACAAACCGCAGCAAACATACGAGATGACTTCCGACATCACATACCGTATTCAAGTCAGAATACTGAGATGTTGTGCCAGAGTTCCAGGTTAGGTACCGTTCAGTTTTTACGGCCGGGGGGGCCGGCAAAATCCAGGGGGGGTCATCAAAATTTTGGAATCCGCAAAGGGGGGGTCATCGCTTTTTCACTGGTAGGAAAGGGGGGGTCACCACATTTTCAAA
>LD351967.1:90732-106641 GCA_001465055.1 Ptychodera flava | reverse complement strand
CCCAGCCGTAAAAACTGAACGCTCCCTTAAAACTCTATCTTCATCCCGAGAAAATCTGCCTTTGCAAGACGTATCATTGAGTACAGTCATCCTCAGACATTGCACGTGGCAGTTGCAACTACAATGAGTGAGGTCAGGGAGAAACACTGGATCCCAAAGCTACGATCCATAGTCAAATCTACACTACATGAATGCAGCTACTGTGTGAATTATATTGTGCAAAGGTGTTTAATGCTCCAGCAACATCAGCCCTTGCTAACCTACAGAACATAATTCACAGAACCATTTGATTTGACTGGTGTGGACTTTTCAGGGCCACCCATGTGGAATCACAAAAGCATGAGACCAGTACGGCTTTCATCGCATTGTTTACATGGGCCAGCACTAGAGCTGTGCATCTTCAGCTTTGCAGAGACCTGCCTGAGAGTGAATTAAAGTGTTAGTGGAAGGAGTTTGTTGCACCATAGACTCTCGAGAAAAACTCGAGAGTCTATGGTTGCACGGAGAGGATCACCAAGTGTCATAGAGAGTAACAACGCCAAGGCTTCCATCACAACCAAAATATGGTTATCGATGTTATAAACGGATGAAGATTTGTTCAACTATTTGACTACACATAGTATAATGTGGAAATTCAACATGTCACGTTCTCCATGCTGGGTTGGATTGTTTTAACGACTTATCGACATCATGAAGGGATGTCTGTTGAAAGCAATAGGAAGAGCTCTACTTAAATATGAAGAGCTCGAGGAGGTTCTGCTCGATGTGTATACGTTCATGAACAACCGACCATTGTGCCATATAGAGGACGACTTCGAGCAACTAGTGATCACCCAAACCTGTTCTTGCGATGACAACCAGCACGATTTCTGGAGAACAGCGTCGGTGACATGGATGGCTCAAGAGCTGCGATGAGTATGCGTCTTAAGTACTTCAGATCCTGCAGAGAGAACGTTTGCAAACGTTGGTCAAGTCAGTATCTTCGCGCTTTGCAAGAACGTTGCGGTAAGAGAATCAAGGCCTAGGATCAGGAGAAACCAGGAAAGAACTCTCGATTGTTCTACTTCAAGACACAACTTTGAATCGAGCAAATTGAAAGATATAGGACGGATTGTAGACAACATCGTAGGCAAGAAAGGAGTGACTACAAGATACAAGATCCGTACAGGCAGTGGCTTCGTTAGACATTTTCAGCACAGTCATCACTGTGCATGTACTAGGATTTGTTTGCGCGGACTGTGTTAAAATGGACACGTTTATCACAAAGTTTTGAGTGAAAGTTTGCATCATTATTGAATTTATTCGTGTTACATTGTTGTGATTCTGAGGTTTAATATTCATTACTACCAGATTTACCATCGTACTTCCAGAACCTGTAATGGCCACGCAAATGGATGCAGCGTGCTGTTCTATGCCGTGAGTTGAAATTTAATAACCAATGTTTGTGTTGATCGAGACCTGTCAGTTTCTTCAGTGTCACTGGGAATGGTCGGCGGCGGCCAATTTCCGTAAAAAGTGTTTCAATATGACTTGCTTCAAAATGTCTTGTACAGCACGAATTTCCGTTCACAATTAAAGGCTATTCTACGATCTGGACATACGAACAAACTCTGAAAAGAGGCTGCACTATTTTCCCCATATAATCACTATCAAGAGGGAAGTGTAAGACTAGAATAAAATGACCAACTTTTCTGTCTATAAACAATATGAAAGTGATGAAGGGATAAAACAGGACACATAGGTTTCGTCCATAATTATTGTTCAATTTGATTCGGTAATAAACGTAAGTGACGACTTGCAAGTATATTCAATTAATTGGAAGAAACCACAAACCAGATTTTACCAAATTTTACAAACCACGTTTTACAAAACTGCAATAACTCTTCACATATTTTGTTTAATAAAATCTGCGCCTTTTTCAGCGATCATGATGGTAGGTCCGTTCGCATTACCGGAAGTGAGATGAGGCATTACAGAGGCGTCAACCACACGAACGTTGTCCAGTCCTCGCACTCTGAAAGAAACACGATGAAAGACTTGTGTATGGTAATGATGATTAAATATAAGAGTCTGTCGAAAGCAATAGGAAGAGTCCTACAGAAGTTTAGAGGAAGTTTTGTTCAATGTATAGACATTCATGAACAACCGACCATTGTGCCATATGGAGCCTGGGTCCTGGGCGACTTTGAGTAAGTAGTGATTACCCCAAACCTTTTAGTGTGAGGACAACCAGCACAGTTTGTTTGGGGGGACAGCGCCGGTGACATGGATGACCCAAGAGATGCGATGAGTAACCGTCTTTAGTACTTAGGATCCTGCAGAGAGAACGTTCGCAAATGTTGGTTAAGTGAGTATCTTCATGCTTTGCAGGAACGTTGCAGTAAGAGGATGGAGGCCTAAGAACAAGAGTTATCAGGAAAGAACTCGATTGTTCTACTCAAAGACACAACTAAGAAACGAGCGAATTGGAAGATAGGACGAATTGTAGACAACATCGTAGGAAAAGGTGGCCTGACAAGAGGATACAAGATCCGTACAGGCAATGGCTATGTTGTTGAGAGGCCTCTCCAGTTGGTCTGTGATCTGGAAGTCAGCGGGGCTAATGACGCAACAGGTTTTGGCAGTATAGATGAACCAGAAGGAGCTGATCCTGTGATTAACCAGATGCACATTCCAGCTGATGAAGAGAAAGAACTCAAACTAACCAATATTTGAGACACCCTACTCGGCAGGCAAAGACTGTGTTTGTCACAAAGTTATAAGAGACACTTAGCTTCATAATTGAATTTATTCGCCTACGTTTGTTGTTATTCTGAGGTTTAATTCTCATTACTACCAGATTTCTCATCATACTTTGAGAACCCGTAATTGCCATGCACATGGATATGGCGTGCAGTTCTGTGTCGTGTGTTGAAACTTAATAAACATATGTTTATGTTCATCGAGAACTACGACTTTCTTCAATGTCCAGAGGAATGATCGGCGGTTAATTTCTCTGCACTTAATATTCCCTACAAAGTCATTCCATATGACTTGCCTCAAACTGTCTCGTGCAGCACGAATTTCCGGTCACAAGTAAAGGCTATAGTACGATTTGGACATATTAAGTGACTTTGAAAAGAGGTTGAACTGTATTTCCCCGAATAATCACTATCGAGAGGAAAGTGTAAGACTATAAACAATATTCAATTAACCGGAAGAAACCACAAACCAGAAGAATTTTAAATTTTGCAAAACTACAATAACTCTTCACATGTTTTGTTTAATCAAATCTGCGCCTTTTTCAGCAATCATGATGGTCGGTGCGTTTGTATTACCGGAAGTGAGATGAGGCATGACAGACGCGTCCACCACACGAACGTTGTCCAGTCCTCGCACTCTGAAAGAAACACGATGAAAGACTTGTGTATGGTAAATATGATTAAAGATTAGACCAATTTTATTGAATACTGCAAAACGTTCTATCAAATGCTATCTTTCAAACTCGGAGTGATGTTATTTTAATATTAGTGTTCAGTAAAATGTATCGTTTATAATTTGACAGTATAATCAGTTTGGTTCAGTGTAACTTGGGAAAGTCGACTAATCAGGCACATATAGAATTGAACCACAGTGGTAGAGATACATTACCTCAGGGCCGGGTTAACCACAGCTGACGGATCGTCCTCTGCTCCCATCTTACAAGTTCCCGCCGCATGAAGATAAGGGAGAGAAATGTGACGGATGACATGTTCCCAGTATTCATCCGAGTCCATTTCATGGGGACAGTTTGGGAATTGGAAGTAGGCCGGTGTTATCCTACAAGAAAACAGTGTATTTCAATAGGGCTATCGCAGACAAACTTGACTGATATACACTTTGTGTGTCTCTTTTGTATCCTCCTTTAGCTTTAAACCTATCAACGAGCCCATATATGTTTGACAGACCAATACTACTTTTTCGAACTCCCTGTTCATCCAGGTTGGTCTGTTTCAAGTTCTTTTCTTCCCTCAACCAGCTCCCGACATCTCCCACCTTATCCGCGCTACAGTCTATATATAATGAATGCCACCAGGTAAGATTAAATTCAATAATTATCATCAAAAAGACAATTATCTTCTTTTGTGGTAGGAAATGGGTACATACCCTAGCTTTTTCACAGCTTCAGCATTAATCAATTTCTGGGTGACACGCACACCCTAAACGAAAACACAACATTAAAATTTAATTAGACTCTCTTTGCCAAAATATGACACCATGGTAGCCGATATAACTCCGCTGTGAATCTTCATTGAATGTAATCATACCCCAAAGGGCCAACATTGTAACATACCATGTTTGAATCATTAGGCTTAGAGAAAATTCGGCCCCGGTTTTAGCCAATATACATGAAGCCATCTGGAAAATGAATTAATGCTATGGTTTCATTTAATTTGTTGGTTTCATTTAATTTTCATATAATTTGTCTAAAACTGGGGTGGAATATGTGCATGGTCACCAATTTATTCAGTATCAAACAATATGTCGAACAATTTAAGAAGTATCTTGCATCAAACAAAATTCATGAAAAATGGCCGACTTTGTCCCTTTTAATATGCCTAATATTCATAGAACCTTATCAGGACATCCCCAGAAAGCTGCAGAGCAATTTATTCTGACAAAGTATTCTGACAACTCCGGGCCTTAAAATGTTTAACCAAATACAAGAAAATTAGCCCCAAAATAATTACATATGCAAATATCTTCATCATCTTGACCAACCGAGGAAGTCATCCTGAGTGACTAGCATATAAAATGTTCAAAGTTTCGGGGCAGCAGTTTTTGAGAAGAATGCCAAGTCGATGGATAACAACGAACGACAGACGATGTATGACAGTCAATGGATGACTGACGCCACAATTAACCTACCTGGCTTTGACAGCTGATCCAAAGATATGTAATGAACTTAAGAGAATTGTCCATTCATATTGAAAATGAGCTCAATGATGCTAACCTTTATCATCGTTTTGATATCAGACGGGTCCTCGAGGTAGTGAGGATCTATTATTGGATAATCCAGAGGATCACGACTGTGCAATTTCACGTTACCGGTACTTTTAGGATGAAGCAGTCCCAAAAGAAAACTATAGCCTTCTTTGGCATCCATTTCAGCACAGCTTGAGTGTTCAAGAGTCTCACTAAATCTATTGACATAAGATGATCAAAGAGGAGTAAGTACGCTAGGTTATTTAACACCGATTTGACCTTACATTTTCCTAACTTTTCGAGGTAAGTACTATTCACACGGGTTCGAACTCACAACATACGGCAGCCAGTCGCCTAGCAAGGAGGCAACTGACAGAACCACTCGGCCAAATCCCCACTCTCAAATAACAGTGGTTTAATAATCGGGCTTAGTTATTACATTTTCTGACTCCGACCGCTCTACACGTTGTAGAGTTCATGAAGCACTCATGCTCGTACACTAAATATCAAACATCGCACGTACAAACTTTATCGAAGCTATTCATACTAAACCTTTAGCAACAAATATCAGACACTGTATACGAGAAAGTAATTACAGTAAGAGTAATAATCCTGTGAATACTGTTAAAGAAAGTACATGATCAAGTTATAGACAGCCTGTTAGGTTATGTTCTTTGAAACGGGGGAAATCATAGAAATAAAATTATCGATCATGAATTAACAACAAGGGCTAGTTACGACAATTGCCTTCTTCGCAGTACGATGAAATGCAGGATATGTGGATATCATACAAAGTAGTATTTTTGAATATTTGGGTTCATTTAAGAGTTTCAATTCAATTCGAAGGCATTAATTGAACATCTTAAAACATAGTGCCCCCTCTCAAACTCTAAAAGTCGTGTGCGTCCTCGATAGACTTCCGAAAGTGTCTGAATCTGAATATTATTCTGTGTAGTGATGATAGCCAAAAATTACTTACTCATCGCGAAATCTGTAAACAGACTTTTCAAGACCTCGAAATAAATAGTATTCAAAGAAGCCCGTAATCTGCATATCTGGCCATGGAAGTCCTTCCTGTGATTGAAATTATTTGATACGATTAGAAAATTGACAGTTATCATTTGAAGCAGTCATTTCATACCAAATTCCCAACGTTTACCGTAATATAGCTAATCTTACAGATGTAACCAATCTGCCTGATATGTATTTCAGATCTACCATGTCAACTGTCCTCTGAAAATACTCTCGTGAAAAACACTAAATGTCAGAACCCCTAAAGATTGGAGCGCGCCGTAGTGGCGTTATTTTGACCAGTGGTTGCTGGGTATATTGCACTGTATGAAAGTCCATAAGGGACATTTTTGTAAGAAAAAAATAATTATCATCCTGTCCGCACGAGATACTATCTTGTGCGCACGTGAAAGTATATAATGCGCAACAGATAGTATCTCGTGCGAACGAGGACCTATATCGTGGCCACGGGAAAGTATCTTGTGCGTAAACAATAAATTCAAACAGCAAATTAACTTGGTCGCTCACTGATGTTGGAAGGCTGATGTGAACAGTTCGCTTCGTCAGACCAGGGCTGGTATAAATTTTCTGTTTAAGGTGGAGCTGCATGTTGCCAACACACTTATTTTTTACAAAGGAATATTTCTCATCAAAGATGAAGGTAGCAATGGTTTGTGGAGCCGTCATTATTTACGACCTGGGGGTCGGAGGAATGTGAGGGGGTCACTCAAAAAAATGAAAACTTCAAGGGGGTTTGCTCAAAATGTGGAGAGGAAGAAGGGGTTACTCAATTTTTGAGTTGATAAGTTTTGGTTTGCAGGACACCAAAAATTTCAGGTCTTTAAGTTAAAAAGTGGTTTGAAAAAGTCATCGTTAATGACAAAGTCCCCACTGGTTCAATCTGGGAGGTGTTGATCCCAGTTGCTGATAACTTGGTCCACTTTGTTTGTTTTTCTTAATTGGCATACAGGTATTTGAAAAATGCATAGCACAGTAGTGACTTGGAGGCAATATGGTCAGTATAGGCTGCATCTCGAAATTCATCTATGTCAAAGTATCGGAAAACAAATTGTTACACCTATATGTACATTATTGTACATTGTTCTTTTACACAGATTGATTGAAACCGATCTATTTCTACTGTCTGCAAAACACCTCCAGCCATGGAAAATTACCACAAACTGGCCACAAGGTGCCCATATTTGATCATTCTATATTTGGACACAAATTGACATATATACATCCTAGTAAAGAGTCTTTGTTTAAAAAATAATGGAATCTGTTCAAACATGTTGGTAATGGCTCTCGACATGAAAAATGTGACAAAATGAGTGCTTTGCCGTCACATAAATGGGCATATGATGACGCAAATTGACATGCTGTTGTATGTCTCACAACACTGACCTTATATCGACTTTTCGTGACATGGGACGGCACATATCCACGTAATGGCCCTAAACATGGAAACCCATAACAAAATTGCCACCAGATGGCCATATTGGATCGTATCGCTACACCAAACTTGAACGGCATGCATATGTATGTCAGAGTACATTGTCCTTGTACGAAAACTAAATGAAATCGGTTCAGAAGTTGCTGAGGAATAGCTATTTTAGGCGGACTGAAGAGCAGGGCCTTATCCGTTGTTCTCCAGGACTTCATTGCGAGTACTAAAACTCGATAAACGATCAGACTTTGACTATATTTCTTTCTAATTTTCATCATTTCTGTTCTTATAAAGACAGAACGCCTTACGCTAGCACGAAAATTTCTAATATTTGCGACAATCCAGCCAGTCAAATGACGGTGAAATACCCTGTCAATAATTTTCGGAAATTTCTCTACAGGACGTTTAATGCCAACTGTAACAAACATCTAGGGATATTTTCACACCATTCCACTATAACACGATTAGAACTAATGCGAAATATCTTCATATTTTTTCAACTTCTAAAAAGTGTTAGGTGCCCTTTAGCTGAATGTTGCAATATTACAAATTACTCATAGAAACAAGTGTATTACTTGAAAAGCAGATGAGCTTACATTTGTAGATTAAACCGACATTACTTCACCATACAATTATCTCAAATTATTTCCAATCTTGTTCTATAAAAGCAAAGCAGCTCTACCTTTCCCTCGTCAGTTTACCTTATCGTCGAGGGAAATCCCAGCCGGCCAGTTTAACAAAACACGATGGAAATTTTACTCAGAAAAACCTGTTCTTCCATTTAAAAACACCTTCACTGTAGTTTAGTACGGCTAATATTGTGCATAAGAAACGAACCCTTCATCTTCAGTTGAAGCCTTACCTCGGTCTTGACAAATCCATCTACCATAGCCTTCTCAGTATCCTGAGAGAACAAGTAACCAAAATTTGAAGTCAGTAAATTTTTTACTTCTTTCTTTTCATTGGACGCTTAAAATATGAGCTATTCCATTGTAAACCAACGTTACCATAATAAAATGTGAAATAATTTCTGCGTTTTAGTTTCTCACTTTGTTACTTCAACGAGAGAAGTCGAAATTGACCATTAAACGGGAACTAACAACAAATGTTAAATTGTGTTAGGATTCTATATCTGAGTGAGTGTCTGACCTGTAAGTAGGTAGGTAGGTACATGTAGATAGGTAGGTAGGTAGCTACGTAGGTAGGTAGGTAGGTAGGTAGGTATGTACATATACATGCAAGAAACAACAGAAACCATTCGACAAGGCTTGCCTAAAGCGCAAGTGTAGCCAACACAGGGCTATACTTTGCTTGCTGTTGTTCCTGAATATTTCATTCCTTGCCTGTTTCAAACGGGCACCAACAACAGTAATAATGATTTTGTTGCATTTATGTATCCATGTACGTAAACGCATGCATATGTACGAGCGCATTACGGAAGGACATGCGTACATATCGCATAAGTATAGGGATATAGCCACTGTAGTATTTTAGAGTGTATATAGATATTTCATATACACACTGTTGGACACATTGACTGTTAGATCGATTTCGATTGATTTAAACATGAACTTATATTTTCTAAGGTTATGTTAGGAAATCACATTAGGGCAACTTCGTTATCTTTACATATGTTCACAACCGTACAATCATTAACATACCTGAGAAAGGGCTCTATCACTGGCATTGCATCGTATAATAGTCATGATGTGATCCTGTAACAAAATATAGACGAAGACAACCTATCTTAATTTTCAATGAACTGTGAAATATAATTCTTCATTGTATGTCGTGTAAATGAAAGAGAGACAATAACATATATACACAATTAAATAACTCAGGCACGCATGTGTGAAGGTAGGTAGGTAGGTAGGTAGGTATGTCGGTAGGTCGGTAGGTAGGTAGGTAGGTAGGTAGGTAGGTAGGTAGGTGTGTATGTTTGGATGGTTGGATGGATGGAGGGATGCATGCATGCATGCATGCATGCATGCATACATGCACGCATGCATACATGCACGCATGGTTGTCTGCCTGCCTGCATGGCTGCCTACCTGCGTGCATGCCTGTATGCATGCACGCATACTTGCCTGTTTGCCTGCTTGTCTGTCTCTCTGTCTGTCTCTGTCTGTCTTTATGTATGTATGTATGTATGTATGTATGTATGTATGTATGTATGTATGTATGTATGTATGTATGTATGTATGTATGTATGAATGAGTGTATGTTTGGATGTATATTTGTATGTGTGTTTGTTCGTTTGATTTTTTGTTTGTTTGTTTGTAAAATTGTGTAAGATTACTTTTCATCTTTCGAAAAGGTGGAGCGTAATCTTATCTTATTTTTTATTTTTGTCTGTATCTTCTTGACATCTTTTCACCTGATGTCGATTTTACCGACTCGATTAGCAACACAAAACTTACAGTCAGAATATCTTCAACTACTGTTACCGAACCACGCTCCGAAAAATACTGGGACCATCTGCAGAACTCTGAGCATTCAAAACGTACGGTTGGTGATTTTCTGACCTTGAAATTTTCGTAAGGTGACTTGATACATGTTCAATGAGGCCATAGTAAGCTAAGTCTTTGTTTAATATTTACGAAAGGAAGGCGGAAAACAGGTCGAAGACACGTAGAAACAAACACCCAGAGACAGACATACAAATAACAATGTTGATTTGCCTAATTCTACAGTTTTCAACATTGCATGATGTGTTTTCAAGGACATTTAAAGTTTCGTCTGAAATGGACTGATACATATTTTGTTTGATGCCTATGGGCCAACGTTTACCTGCAAGTTTTCACCGACTGGGAGGTCACACAGCATGGATATTCCTAGTGATTCCAGATGATCCCTTGGACCTATGCCTGATAACATCAGGAGCTGTTATGGGAATTTTAAGTTAAAAATGTCCGATGAAAAACTGTGGACAACGAATTTCTACGAAGAAGATCAAATGAGAGCTCAAAAATGTAATACATCCCTTGGAATAGATCTGACATTGACACCACACTTACTGAGAGAGTAAGAAGTCCCAGGCCAGTCATACGGCGAAATGACTGGCTAAAATGCCAGTCATTTGATGACATTGTTAACAGTTTGGTGATTAACTTTGCTGATAGCATGGCCCCTGTAAACTGGACGTTGGGTCTCCCCTGTTGTGATGTAAAATACAAGATACCACTTTTATACATTAAAGCCTGTACTCAATAATTAGTTTATTGAAGCAATCAATCTTTTATGGGATCACTGCTGTTAGTGTCATACAAACATGTATTCCATACAGACAGTGTGTTTTGGGGAATTGAAATCAGCTACACTGTTTTCCGTAAACCTAAAGAGACACTGTGATAACGCGAAAACTATATACAAGATGTTACGTGAGAAAAATCAAACAAATCGGTGAACTCAGCAATTCCCTTGTAAAACGGATGTTTGCCTACATAACAAAGAAAAATAATTTTGGTCTACAGACAATAGTCTGTAAGTTACAATGACATTAGTTTTTTCCCTTGGTTATTGTCTAGATATGACAAATAAATTGACAGTTGTGTTTTGCATGGTAATATTATCTCAATCTTGAACACAGGGTGCCTATCGTAAACTCTCATTTATAACCCTCGGTAGCAACGGGGAAGCCCAATGTCCAGTCTTACAGTGGCCATGCGATCAGCAAAGTTAATCACCAAACTGTTTACAACTTCATCAAACGACTGGCTGCTTTGCTATAGTCATTTCATCATACGAGTTGCCTTAGACTTCTTACTCTCTCTGTAATGTGATATGACGCTTGCACTGGTGCGTTTGTGCTCCCAAAAATGAAAATTGTATCATCCATCCTTCCGTAGTCTTACCACTTCCGCTTATCTTTCCATCCGCACGTTTTTAGACGCTGTGCAATTCGAGATTTTGATCACATTATAATCAGGGGATGTTGACTATTTCACGATCATGGACATTTAAAGAATTATTGTACTAATTCCTACAACTGACCGTAAATTGAGCTTATTAAGTAATACCTGTGGTGATCCTATGGATCCCGCTGATAGAATGACCTCCTTGCGCACATGGACTGTGTCTTTCTCGTCATTTTTCAGAATTTCCACGGATGTCGCCCTTTTGTCCTCAAACACGATCTTAAATTTTATAAGAAATGCAAACACAAACACTGAGAAAATGATAATAATCAAGAGAGTAGATTCATTGAGAGCTCAAGAGCTCTGATGATAATTAAAAGAAATAAGGTAGCTACGAACAAGAAATATGCTGTTCGATTCTTGCTAGTTTTCGTTGTTCATAAAAGTTAGTGTATGCTGCCTAGTCGTTCCAGCAGCCCAAGCTCACAGCATCGTACACGATTAGTCTACTGTCTATTAACTGCAGATTCATCTTCACGGCTTGCTAATAGCTTACTTTGGTTGCGAGAGCATCAGTCCAGATTTTCAAATTTGCTCTTCCCCTTACGTCCTGGTTTAGGAAAGCAACGGATGTACTGCAGCGTTTTCCGTCCTTCATTGTGTACTGCGCGCACCCAAAACTGACCTGCGTAAAATCAGTGAACAGATTAATGTATATTCTGGAATATGGAGGCGTTAAACAAATATCGCCTGTCAATGAGATATATATAGTGTTTGTGTGTATTGTTCCAGAAAATGTTTGTGCTATGTACGGCTCACACTGGGTTCACAGACTCGTCTTCTCCTTCATTCAAACAGCTGGGTCTTCTTCAGAAACTTCTCATTTTTAATTGTTTAACGATAACTCTCTTTATGCCGTGAAACGGAAACTGCTGATGAATTTTCCATCAGTTTTCAGGTGCAAAATTTTGAACAGTTTGTTAAATCATCTCATATCATAATTTTTGTTCAAGAAAACTTTTAAATGATGCCTTTTAATGACATTTTTAAAAAGTGAATATGATACACATTCTTCATCGGTCAAACTTGTCATCATTTTCTATTATCTCACCAATATTCTTCATTTAATTTAGACCTTCTGTCTTTTAATGCATATGTAGTCCGAGGTGAAGTTAAAACAGCAAAAAAATATTTTTGGTCTCTTTCACTTTGCTCTATTAAATTAATGTATCATATACATCTTCATATTGTATTATATTATATTATATTATATTATATTATATTATATTATATTATATTATATTATATTATATTGTATCGTATTATATTATATTATATTATATTATATTATATTGTAATTTATCATATTATACTATATTATATAAATTATATTATATTATATTATATTATATTATATTATATTATATTATATTATATTATATTATATTATATTATAGTATAGTATAGTATAATATAGTATGATATATAGTATAGTATAGTATAGTATAGTATATTATAGTATATTATAGTATGATTTATGTTATGTCATGTTATGTTATGTTATGTTATATTATATAACATCATGTCATATCATATTATATTATATTATATTATATCATATCATATTATATTATATTATATTATATTATATTATATTATATTATATTATATTATATTATATTATATTATATTATAATTTATCATATTATACTATATTATATTATATTATATTATATTGTATTATATTATATTATATTATATTATAGTATATTATATTATATTATAGTAAAGTATAGTATAGTATAGTATAGTATAGTATAGTATATTATAGTATATTATATTATATTATAGAAAAGTATAGTATAGTATAGCATAGTATAGTATAGTATATTATAGTATCTTATATTATGATTTATGTTATGTCATGTTATGTTATGTTATATTATATAACATCATATCATATCATATCATATTATATTATATTATATTATATTATATTATATTATATTATATTATATTATATTATATTATATTATATTATATCATATCATATCATATCATGTTATATTATATCATATTATATTATATTATATTACATTACATTATATTATATTATATTATATTATATTATATTATATTATATTATATTATATTATATTACATTATAGTATAGTATATTATATTATATTATATTATATTATATTATGTTATATCACATCATATCATATAATAATTTTCTATATTTATTGTCCATGATGTAATTGTCTCCCTCATTAAAGTAGAAATAAATGAATAGATGATTGATTATATTTCATGTGTCTTTAAGAGTCCGTGTCAGGAAAGGAGACGCATGCAGAGACAGACTGCGACACAGAGATCTCTGTGTCATTTACCTTCGATAAAACGACATAATAGACCTTAATTTCATGTCCCACATAAAATTTGAGACAGGAAAACCAGCTTCAATTACATCTATATACCTCGGTCATGCTTGCTCTCTTACCGGATCAGCGCAGTTGCTGACATCTTGTATCTTGAATCCTATTTCACTCGCTGAAAATGTCACACAAAAAGACGAAATCAATCGACTTTTCCCGAGTACAAAGAGGAAGTGCGTATGTTGAAACTTTAAAGTCGACAACAATGATATTGTTGGCATCACTGTAACTTGAACATTCAAAATTGGGATTTACAAGATTCTGAAAAAGGTAGGACTGAGAAAATATCCGGTCTATATGGTTGGGTCTATGGTATAAGCTGCAAGTGCACGTCAACATTTTCTGAGGGGTAAATTTTTAATTATTCACCATGAAAAGTACTCTATGACAAGCACTTATGTCTATACTATGCGGAAGGTGTGCCATCAAAATGTCTGGAAAACAAACAAGCCCATGTAGCGAGACCAAAGAAATGTTATGTTTACTCTATGTAACAAAGACATTTAACAACTGTAAAGCCATTTACACGTAAGATCACCTCTGAGCGACACAATTGATGGGTGTACTCTATATATTACCTCCCTCCAGTACGGTTTCGGCGAATTTGCTCTTAGTTGAGCCGCTAGATATGGTCAGCAACCCTCCTTTAGAATGATAACCAGATTCGACGTGACTTTCACTGTAAATAAAAATGATACAACATTACAGCGAGCCCTGAATATTTGATATATGAAGTGAAGTCTGACATTTATGATTGAAGCAACAACATAATTAAAGATATCAAAAAAGCCAGTGTGCCGGCCATAAGAAGTATGTCTTAACCTCTTACGTTTGATTGTCGTAGCATACGAACTTTCAAAATCCGTTTGTAGTTAATTGGAAAAGTGACTATCTTCTTCAAAATTTTATCACCGGTTTCTGTCGTCCTGTGGAAACTCACCTCGTGTTGTTTTCTGATTTGAGAAAATACGGCAACACTTTATCATAGCTCCATCCTTCAGCTCCATGTCGTTCCCAGGAATCAAAGTCTTCCTTCGCACCTCTCACATACTTAAGCATATTAATACTGCTGGATCCTCCGACAACCTGGGCAGACATTTATTTATCTTTTTGGATGGTTAACCCTTTGAGCGCCAAAGTCTCTTTTAGTCACCTTCACAGCAAATATTTTCTGATTTTTGCCAAAATTTTGGTAAAAAACTGTAGCCGATGAAATGTGATGTCCATTTGGCCCAAAATTATGAAAAATTTTACGGAAAAATTCACTAAAATTGGTAAAACATGCATGAAAATTTTGGTGGGAAAACTACAGCAGTCAAAGGGTTAATCATAAAAGATCATTAAAATTCCACACGAAACAGAGGCTTTTAGAAGAGGAACGTGTGAGAAGCATATTCTACATAAAAATGGACTTGATTTTAAAATGCAGTCTTACAGGGACAAAGCGGCTCATTTTTACCCTTTTTGTGAATTTTGTGTGATATGAAAATTTGTTTGTGTTGTTTGACTTTGTGATACATGCTGAAATATCTATCAAATGTGTACAACTTTAACTCGACTTGCAGCCAGACAAGATTAAACACTCTGTGAAACATATTCCGGTCTATACTGTAAAATCAAGTACCGTGCACAACTATTACCCTTGCATATACTGAACATATACTGTTATACGGAAGTTTGGACCTCGTCCCAGGCAAGCTTTCGTGACGAAATATGATAGGCGCTGTCCTTTCAAACAGATAAGAAAAGAAGCTTTTTCTTAACTAGTGGAAACGTTTTTTTGGAATAGGAAAGCACGTCGGAAAAAGAAATGTCCGTCTTGCCAAGAAGTCACAAACAAAATCATCTGGCAAAGGGGTAATTTTTGACACTTTTGCAGTTATGTACCGTGGTCTTTTTGTACACTGAGTGACTTTATGCATAGACAGTAGAGGGGGTAACCTCTACTGTCTATGCTTTATGCAAGTATTCAACGTTTTCTTGATATCACAAAAAGTTAAAAAATGAAGAGCGACATTATCCCTAACGTAAGACAAAATTGCCATTGTGAGAAATTTTTGATCAAAGTTAAGCCGAATTCATGAACATGATTTGTTAAGATTTTGGGGGCACCATTTTACTACTGGTATAGCCACAAACTGATGACGTCAAAATCGCCGTACACAAAACACAGACGCCCCGTATTTGCGGCACTGACTAACTAATAAGATTA
>LD351967.1:53946-88502 GCA_001465055.1 Ptychodera flava | reverse complement strand
TGTATAGATGGCTGAAGAAGACATAGACATAGATAGAGTTGAGATAGTAGTAGAATTAGAGAGAGCATAGACAGCAATAGTGAAAATTGGGACCCTTCTTTTCAATCCCCCTAAGTTTCCAAGCCCCCATTCCTAACTCTAACCCCCAAAATAATTTATCGCCCCTTTTAGAACGTAACCTTTGACCTCATTTCCATAAGTACGCACATCTTTGACGTCATCAGTTTGTGGCTATACCAGTTGTAAAATGGTGCCATTTTGGGTTCTAGAAGCCATGTTTACCCCAAAATTTGTTGAAAGCGCAATTTTGTCCTGAGTGAGACAGCTTCCTTTCAATCAGTACCACTTCTCGCTTCCAAAAGCTTCATCATTAAAAAATTCTTGTTAAGGCCACCTGCATGCATAATTATCTCCTACTGTAAAATAGTTCAATGGGATGAACCTTTCTCCAAACGGTGCTTAGTTTTGGCATAAAGTCATACAAGTAGAACGTTTAAATTGTCAAAGAAATTTAATCCTTCTGCAATCATCAAAATTAGTCGAAGCTATGCGTGAACACCTGACTGAAAAAATAATACAGCGCTGAAATACGTCTTATCCAAGAAGATTTGACACGCCTTTCTTTATGAAATGCATTTTTGGTAATAAATGTAAAGCGAAATATAAAGTTACTACACATTGTAAATAAAGACACTGTGTAGTAATTCTTACCATAGACTGAACATGTGCAACGGTGTCATTTGTAATTTTTGCATAGATTATAAATTAGATGTGGGTTTCCAGAGGGTTGTTTACGTAAGCAGAGATTACAATGTGTTAAATATGACTTTATTAATCATAATCATAATTTAGTAAAAATCATAATTATAATATGCTCAACTGGAATCCGGTAATCTGATAGGCTGAATCCGCGCTGCGTAACATTTTCGACCTAGCGCAATTTCGAACTTCAGCTTGAAAACTCAAGGCGAGATAATGTCGAACAAGTGTACGGCTTGAGATTTATTTTGATTATTAAATTTTAAGCGGATGCAGCACGATGAACCTAGAAATGAAGAGTTAGTTTATAAGCAGCGACGGCGATGTAACAACAGCATAATTTTCTAAGTTTTTTGAGCGTTTTTTCAAGTAAAATTCTTAAAAGTTCGATGTGTAATCTTAACTTTACCATTTTATAATGAGGTTATAAACGGTACGCTCAGCTATTCGATTGCGGATATTAGACCTCTGGGAAGAAAATTCGCTTCGATCGGTGATTATTTCCCGCCAAATATACTGAATTTCACTCCAGAGGTCTTATATTTGCGACCACTGGACCATGCCGTGACCAAATACCGTCGCTTGCCGTTTATAACCTCTTATTATAATATGCTTACAAACCTGCACTCAGGTATTTGGTTGCGAATTATAATCTCATTATAATATGCGAAACTTAAAATCGAGTGGACAATGTCGTTACTTAGGGTCGAAATTGATACGGTAGTTCAGGAGCTCCCAGCCTCACACAAACTCTAAAAAGAACGTCTCAGAACGTGCATGCGTGCACAGTTGATTTCATAAAATACGGTAACGCAACGCATCGATATCGCGATTAGACATCGAACTGGAAGAATTCTACTTGAAAAAAAGCTCAAAACTGTTAAATATTATGTTGTTGTTGCATAGCCTTCGCTGCTTACACATACTCTTCATGTGGGTTCGCCGAACTGCACTAGACTTAAATTTAAAAATCAAAATCAATTTCAAGCCATAGACTTGTTCGACATTATGGCGCGTTTTGAAACGTTCTTTTTGAGAGTTTGTGTTTAGGCGAGGTACCTGAACCGTCGTTCAAACTTCGGTCCTAAATAACAATATTGGCCACTTGTATTTATCGTAAGCATATTATAATTAGAGGTTATAAACGACAAGCGAGGGTATTTGGTTGCGGATATAAGACCTCTTGGGTGAAAGTTAGCATAACTGGCGGGAAATAATCACCGACATTGCTTGTAAATAAAATGATAATTATTCTAAAACATTCATAATAATAATTTACTGATAGTTATAATTCATGTTTGATCATAATAGGAAAATTCAACACAAATAATGCCTAATTGGCCTGTGCAATTTAAGACTTATTTGCATTCTCTCATTTTCGTTCTCTTATGAAGTCATTTGACCTATCTACTTCTAAAGATTACTCATATGACCTTGATTTTGCTTTTCATGCCCATATGATTCTGCTCCCAACGTTTCGTGTGACAAATTTTAGCCGCCTTACCTTTCCTTTGTTCCAAATGGAGCGTTGATCTTTCATAGCAAGGCAAGCGTGTTTCTGTGGAACAGTCTGCAAAATGAGAGCGAATACGATTCATTGTAAGACAAAACTTCGTCAAATGCCATGAACAATACTCTGACCTGACGTTGATTATTGAGAGGCCTCAGGATTGCGAGGCAGATGATGGCTCTTTTTACTTTATTACTCTTCATAGCGAGTGCATCATATGGGCCATGAAAGGGGCTCCCTAAAAGAATGCCTTACCTGATATGACCAGTCGATCTCTGAGTTCAAAAGACATCTCACCATCGCTGGAACATGAATTTCCGCCTTGGTATCATCAGGGCCAGCCTCCAACAGTAGAACACTAATGTTCTCGTCCTCTGACAGCCGGTTCGCGAGAACACAACCTGCACTGCCAGCGCCAATAATAACATAATCATAGACGTTGGTTTCTTTATTAGCAGCCATGTTGAATGACTTTCTAAATATGAGCGACCTATTTGCATGCATGGGTATTCTTTTAAAGGTCAGGCACTGACGACCGATGACACACAGGCACTATACAAACACTGCGACCTTGGATGATGTAAGCAAGGTCAATTTTCTCGCAGGGACCGTCTCACTGATGTGTGCAAGTATTGCAAGTATGTTTCTCTTACAATCTTTATGCAGTGCTGAATTTTTGCTGTACGGTTTACCTGTAAATATTTCAGTACAACAGCTTGAACGGTTTTTTTTCCGTCTGACCTGACAGCTGTATGTACGCTTATTGTTGAATGGGTCAGTGACGACTGAGCTTTTGTCCCATACTTCGGTTTATCTTGACAAGCTGTGTAGGCCAAGGTATAAAGAGACAGTGCAAAGTTCATGACATTTAGCAAGTCATGATTCAATTTAAACGTGAATGCTTATTTCGTAACGTTGTTTACTGTTTCCAGAACAGTGGTCGAAAAATATGCAGTTACCCATGCAGCTGATTACGATAAATTGTTTATAATGCGGAGTTCATAATAATAATAAGTGTTCATCGAACTTTTAGGGTAACTTAACCTCAGTATAGTCTATGTGTGGATGACGTCCACTATAGCTAACTCCGATCATCACTTTCCATTGATGACCTAATTATTCCATTATGTGTTGAATGAGTAGGTGCACTGCGTTAATAACCACTCTACCATGCCTGTGCTCGCCCTGACAATGGCGTCAAATGGATTAACAACATTGGTTATTGTCTCTTGATAAAAGTTAAGAACTTATAACCTGAATCAGAAATTGATAGTATGATAACCTATCATACATTTTTCCCCAATATTTTTCTTTTCGTTCAGCAAGGGAATATATGACAGTGTCGCCAGCCGTCTTCGACTTATGGCAGTAAGGACATTACGTCATTAGTATTTTCCAACTAAACGAAGAATAATATACTTATCATGTGCACTAGCGAACAATTCGTTATTTTCGCAAAATAAATTTAATTTTCTTACACGATTCCGTCTTTGAACTTTTGGAATACTTATGGAATAAAATCAATACGCCGTGGGCGTAGTCAATCGCATCCATTCGTCGATCTCGCGGACAAAGAGAGCGGGAAACGTAGTAGTCATATGTGGTCGGGCAGTTGCCGCAATCGTTCTGCCTACAAGTAGTACTCGCAAAACAAGATTTCAAAGAGAGCAAAGACTTAGACATTTGCCTGAGAAATTTCTCCCATTTTTATCTGATAAGCAGGGTGAAACACTGAATCAAGGCGTTCAAAACGTTAGCCCTATGCTTGTCATACTCACTGAGTTTGAGTCAGATTATTTCTTTCTTTATTGTGGGCATACAGTCGTCATTACATTTCATATCATGACTTTCTCCCAAACCGAAGCCGAGTTTATACTTAAAAAATTCGGTAACGGGATATACATATTGTAACGACACTTTACAAAACAGACTGTCATTATCGAAACAATTTTCTCCAACCTCTGTATAGTACATTGAAATTCCTCTATCCAATTGTGTCCGTTCTCCAAGATAACGTCATTTGTGTAATGCTAATAATGAGGTAAACACATTTAGTTGTTGTATATTAGCGTTCAGGTCAATGAGTTAGTCCATAGAAAGTTCCCGGCTGTCATAATTCGATCCATATTTTGTCTCCAAAAATGTATATACTTTTGTAGTTTATATCGCTATCGTTGTATTTTCTTGAAGGCCAATAACTCGACACTTTTTTTCGCACGAGGAAAACTCTGGTTCAAGAAAACAGAGGCCAGACATGTTCCTATGATGAAGATGGTTGTGAGACTCACTGTGATTGGTACAAGGTAGAATATCTTGTGACTGCACCAGCCATGATATAATGATCAGTCCTACGTACACAAGCAAAGAATGGACTATGCATGCGGTTCTGGACAAGGCAAAGCTGTTAGGGTGATTTGCTTTTGGCCACACCCGGTTTTGAATTCGCAGGAATGCCTCCATGGCAAACCAATCCAAAATCGCCAGCAAGTAATGGATGGTAGGACCCGCACCGCTTCATTCATTTAGACAAATGCTAGACTTTTCGCTTCTCGGAGCCAGCTGAACAACCACACGTTGAAACACATGTAACCAGCAAATGGTAGAATTCTCGTGAATTACATGCATCTTGTAATTATGAAATACTGATATCACTAAAATCTTGTTAATATCCGGGTTGAGCTCCCTTTCTGCGGAGCAACACTCGATGAAGTCGCTGTACGTGACATGAGTTATATGTGGCATGGGCGACCGGCCGATGCCGGGCGTCCATAAGTATGTAAAGAGGGAAGGTGACCACACGGACAGGCTTCTCCACACGGGTTTTGAAACATTCTATTTTACTCGCTCCTACCATTTAACTCGCTTTGTCTCCGCTGCATCATTACTGATGGTTGATAAGCTGGCTATCAAATCTGCATTGTTTGACCCTTTATAATCGTCACCTTTTAAAACTATCGCTCTTAAATATAGTTTCTCAAACGCTTGTGCCCTGTTCACAAGGACATCCTGAAATCTCAGCTGGAGTACGGTGTCGTTGACTTACTTGCATAAATCATATAGGTTGAAGAATGTTCAACCAATAAGCGCTCAGCAACCTCTGCCTGATGATCCTAACGGCTGTATGCAGAGAACAAACTGCCACTTAGGAACGCCTAGACGGATTTAAGTCAGATTCGGTAGACAGGTTCCATATGCTAATGGCAAGAACTGATTTGATTTTGGTCAGTATGGCTTGCATATTAATGAAGTTATGAAATATCATTTTTTTTCATTGTATGGTTTCCGATGGAGACAATGATGACAGTGTCGACATATATCAAGAAATACTACAAAAATTTTTATGAAACTTTTCACTGATGACAATCTTTGAACATTATGATGACAATGTGAGTGGCATGTCAATTATCTGCTCATTTGCATACTCAATGAACTATTGTAATTAGTGATATAACTCCAAAATTCCTGCACCATTGTGCGAAAGATAACGTTGCAAACATGTGGCGAAAGTTTAAATTTACACACAACTGCAATAATATATAGTGAAACACATGAGCATTTTCAGTTCATATCTGGTCAAGTATGTGTTGTGCATCAATGTAAGAAAACGTGCTCGAGTACAGTCTTTGTTGAAAACAATAATCCTTTCGTTTATTCATTCATCCAATTTAGTTCATGTGTTCACACAAGTGAGCTAATCTCGAAGTGATGTCTGTCAAGTCAATTCAAATATATGTCCATAATTCAGATAGATGTCCCTAATTAGAAAACAACCTCAGAGTGGAGTGTAACAATTCCTTTAGAATTTTGATGGAGTACGCTTGCGACTGTAGCGCAAGTGATATGTTTGTTTCAAATAGAATTCCTACTTTAGAGGCGTTGAGACGCAAACCAATGTATAATTTTCATGAACGTTTAAATAATATCGAAAATGTGCTCATTTTAGAGCTACTTAATTCTGATGCTCTTTTGCAATCAAAGCATTGTTTAACGTATAGAAATCTGTACTTTTGATAATTTTGTCTATTTTGTCATTTTTTTCTTTTTGTTTTTTGATGTATGGGATAGCATACACAATTTAGTGTATCGTTTTTTTATCCTGAAATAAAGTTATATTATTATATAAGACCGGAAGGACTTTAAAAAGTTTATGAAAATTGCTATGTACATTTATTAGACAATTATGTTGTGTTAGTGAAAGATATTGTGCATTTTCGTGTCAGCTAATTCATAATTTGTAAATCTAATGACCTTTCAAAATTAGTGTTGGATACACAGTAACCTCATTGGAGTGACTTCGAAAAAGCTTTTAATACAGTTAACTGTATCTATGTGTTTAGGGTTATGGAAAATTTCTTACTTTGGACCATCTTTTATTAACTGGATCAAAGTATTTCACACAAATATCGAAAGCTGTGTTATGAATTATGGTTTTAGAACTTGTTATTTTGAATAAGGTAGGGGAGTAAGACAAGGAGACCCTTGTATTCATTGCTTCGCTTCGATAAAGTTTGTGTGCGATGTATGATAGTGAACGTTCGAGCGTGAGTGCTTCCGAACTCTACAGCGTGTGGAGGGTCACAGTCAGAAATATTGTAACAACGTAGCTCGGTTATTGAACCAATCTTTTTGAGATTGGGGATTTGGCCGAGCGGTTTTGTCTGTGGCTTCTCCGCTAGGTGACTGGGTACCGCACGTTATGAGTTCGAAGCCGATTAAAACCACCGTATTTTGTCTCCAATGTTGTTTATTTTGGTGTCGGAAACATTGTTGTTATCTGTGAGGTCCAACAAATACATCTCTGGTGTAAGAATTATCGGATCAGAGATCAAAGAAGCAGCTTTTGCAGATGAAGTGACTTGCTTTTTATCTTATGAGGAATCTGAAATAGTATTATTTAAAGTTCTCAATGTTTAAAGAAGTGTTCATTACTGAAAGTTAATGTTGAGAAAACTGAAGCAAAATAGCTTGGGAAATGGCGGAATAAAAAGGACCAAATTTTCGGAGTTGAGTGGTCTACATCTCCTATCAAAATTATAGTAATTCACTTCTCCTACAATGTAGAAGCAAAGGGTTATAATATTACGAAAGCAATGGACAATATGAAAAATAATCTCAGTACTCGGTAAAGTAGGAAATTATCACTGTTTGGTAAAGATCAGATTATTAGATCTTTGGCATTTCACAATTTACCTACGTTTTCAATAACATTGCTATTTCAAAAGATATCATCAAGGAAATTCACGAGAATGTTCACAATTTTCTTTAGGATTGCAATGGCAAAGTTGCAAGGAAAGTTATGAGAGGAGATGTGGGGCAAATACCGAATTTGTATATTGTTAAGAACCATCATGGAATTCAGTGGATCAAACTTTACTTAAACCCAGATATTAGACATACCTGGAAACTCTTTGTTAAGAGTAAACTTAACTCAGTTGGAGGTGAAACGTTTCTCATAAAACCAAGAGTATTCCAATAATTCAGTTCTCAAATTTTTCACTGAATGCCTCGACAGTTGGTCTGATGAAACAAGATTGTATCAAGAACGATATAGCCAACTCATTTGGAATAATGAAAATATTACTATAGAGGGAAAACCTATTTTTATATAAAGAATTCATTCAGAATGGAGTAATGAATGTTTCTGATTTGGTCACACACAAATAGAGAAACAGACTAGCAACGGGTATTGTTCAAGGCGTGAAGCGGTCACGTAGCCCATCCATGTTCGCCTCGCCTCAGGTAGCTCTCGTCTCTCTTTTCCGAAGAGTGCCGACCATGCATCCTTCTGTAATTTTAGGATTTTCGCCAATTGTTAAGCGAAAATATGTTCGGCAAAGTTTTTGTTTTTGTTGTCGTGTGGTGCTGAGGGCAATTGGCGTGCTGGCGAAAACGGGAATGTTTTGAGTTTCAGGAAAGTGAGTTTTACCATTTTAAAAATTCCTCTCATATTTTTATAAATATATAATGAGTGTGTTTGAGCCAAATTTGAAAGTCTTTTATCGATATTGTCTGGTTTTACTCAATGATTTATGATCAGTCATACCGTCTTTTACACGTTCGCCAAGGAAGGACATGTTTATGAAACTGCTGGCATGTTATGTTTTGATTGGCGTGAAGCAGTATTTCTGCCCTGAGAGCTCACAAAGTAACTATAGTTGCTACGCGACTGGCAGCACGATGCCATCTCGCATATTTTTTGCATAATCTCGTGCAATTATCAACCACAAACAAAGTGTCCAAAAAGTTTAACACCTTTGAAGCTCATTTTAATATAAAAAGGCCATAGTCTACCTAGACGACCATGGAACAAAAGGCATGCCACGTTGCTAGTCTGTTTCTCTATTTGTCTGTGATTTAGTCAATGACAATGGCGTTATTCCTTGGCCAAATGCTGCTAAAAGAGTCTGTCGTTATTCACGAACTAAAATGGATGGGTATTGTTTCAGCGATCCCAGATCAATTAAAGAATAAAGAAAATGGACCAGATGAAATTTGTTTTTACATTTCAGAACCCATGACTTTAATTCCATTGAAAAGTCATATAATTAAAAGCAAATTAATCAATAGAGTATTTCCTGCACCTGTAAGTGAAAAGAAGTTCGAAGAGATTGTTGATGTAGGTTATGTACAATGGGAAAAACGTAATGAGTTAATAATGAAAATGTCTATTGACAGTAAAATACGAGAATTTCAATTTAAGTTGTATGTTCCAAAATATCTGATAAACAAAATACTGCATAGGATGAGTCTCTAAAATTCCCTGATGAAATGTGTATTTTTTGTCATAATTTTCCAGAAACTCTTGAGCACCTGTTCTGTACGTGTCAAACTATTTTTTCACTTTGGAGACAGATACATATGAATAGGAAAAGCCACTTAATTTGAACTCAATGCCAATTAGAATATGTATGATTTTGTCAGTTCAAGATGAGTCCCTTCTACTAATTTTATTTGCTTGTTGGTACAAAGACACATTTACAATTGTAAATTGAATTGTGTAAATCCAGAATTCAGAGGTGTTCTGTCTCTAGTTAAGAGAGTTAGGCAATTTAAATATTTCATACCAAATAAGGACAAGAAACTATCAACACATTGTGAAAAGTGAATACCGCTTATACCATACTTGAAGTAATGTTTGTCTTTTTCATGCTTTGATGAATTTATAGGGACTGTGAAATTTATTCTATTGTATATATTTTTTGGCTGCACTGAATAAATATGACAAATATAAATATAAATATATATATATATATATATATATATATATATATATATACATGTATATATACATGTATATATATACATAAAAGAAAGCTCATAAGAAAATTTTCAGCACTTTCACAACAGATCAACTTGACCTGCTCTTGACCTCTGAATGATTGAATGAATGACGTGTTATATGCAAATGACCTATGTTACAGATTTTCAGTTTTGACTGAATTACAAACTTAGTGACAAAGCGCTGACTATGACTGCTGATGACAAGACGTGTACAGATATTTATCAGACAATACTGGACACAAGAAGTAAGACTGTAAAACATGAATTTTTGCAGACTTTTGGACTATTATGAAGTTGTGTAAGACAATTATACCTTGGCCCGTCTCATTCTAAGTGACTAGACAAACTTTGCAAGTTGTTGTTACGCAACATTTTCAGACCTCATTTTGATAATCATTTAAATACAAGAACAAAGACAGACATTGTATACTATGACTGAAACTGAGTAGAGTACAGGCCACTTAACAGACCAGATATGTACGACACCACTGCCAGAGTACTATCTCTGGAGAGGATTTATTGTAATGTGTTTTGATACTCCTGTCAATAAACTCAATTCATACCTATATAATCGACACCCGTGTGAGGCGTGTAGAATTTGGCATATATAGCGTGAAGGACTTGGTTCTTGACGTAACACTGAAAAAGCACGTGGAGGACTATGAACAGGAATATCCAACAGCAGTATATACCTTGCTGGAAGATACATATATTGATGATATTCACGGAGGTGGAAGAAAGAAGACGATGATGTAACTTTCAAGTTAGAGTCCATCAAAATACTATCAGAGGGTGGTTTAAATCTTCACAAGCGGCATACCAACATCAATCATCTAAACTCAGAGAATGACAAGAAGGAAATGGAAACTTGCTCTACCGGTTTTATTGTCAGCACATGTGGCAAATAGACACAGATTTTAGGTATTCCGTGAAACAGGAGGAGGACACTGAAAATTAGTTTTGAAAGTCGAAAGAGCAATGAACCAATAACGAAAAGGAAGATGTTAGCTGATATCAATAGCATATTTCATGTACTTGGACGGAGTTCTTCAGTTACTATCACTGCGAAATTGATCTTCAGTGAAGTATGCCTACCTCAGCTACATTAAGACTCAGATTCCAGATGAAATTCAGCGGAAATGGCAGATGTTGATAACCAGCCTGCAGCCTGCACCGACTATAACTATACCACGCTGTGTTCACTGGCAACCCAACATATTATGAGATGCATGGATTTGCAGATACAAGCAAGGCTGCTGTTTGTGCTGAAATATACATTACAGCGTATCAAAATTCAACACTGGTCATCCAGAATCTAACTCACAGCTTAAGCAAGACTTGCTCCTAAACATATGAACATTCCAAGGTTCGAGTTGATTACATACCATTGCATACCACATACCACATACCACAGCGAAACTACAGAATACCGTCCGCAAAACCTCGGCCAATTCCCCCATCACTGCTTGTCATGATTAGGTAGACTGCACCAATGTTTTATGCTGGCTGTCTAACCGTGGAGAATGGTCAACTTTTGTGCGCAATCGGGTCAAGAAGATTGGCAAGTTAACAGAGTCCAAGTGAAGATATGTGCCATCCGCAAAAAAACCCAAGTGACCTAGGAACCAGAAGGTCAGCACCATGTCGACTCGGGATGATGTGATTTCAAAGGCCAATTAAAGATCGCTCTCAAGTGAAATGAACAGACTAGTTCAATAAGATATTTCAGAGTCAGAGAAAGCTAAGTCAGAGAAATAGTCAACAAAGCAAACAGAGGTGATGCTTCTACTCGAAGATGCAACCAAGCATGATACTAAATCCTGGTCACAAGAGCTACTAAGGAAGTTCAACTTCTAGAAGCTTTTACGCATAACATCGTATATGAAACGGTTCATAGATAGTTGTAAGGGGATGAGACGAGTTGAAACACTCACAAAATCTGAGATCGCAGCATCAGATAAGGTATAGATCCACAAACCGCAGCAAACAAACGAGATGACTTCCGACGTCACATTGGCAATAGATCAAGACAGAATACTGAAATGTTGTGGCAGAGTTCCAGGTTACAACACTATCTTCATCCCGAGAAAATCTGCCCTGGCAAGACGTATCATTGAGTACTGTCCTCTTCAGACATTGAATGGGAGTGTTGCAACTACAATACGTACGATCAGAGAGAAATACTTGATCCTAAAGCTACGATCCATAGTCAAATCTATACGACACGAATGCCGCTACTGTGCAAAGTATTGTGCAAAGGTGTTGGATGCTCCAACTACATCAGCCCTGCCCACCTACAGAACAAAATTCACAAAGCCATTTGATTTGACTGATGTGGACTTTTCAGGGCCACCCATGTGGAATCAGAAAAGCATGAGAGCAGTAAGGCTTCCATCACATTGTTTACATGTGCCAGTACTAGAGCTGTGGATCTTAAGCTTTGCAGAGGCCTGTCCGTGAGTGAATTAAAGCGATAGTTGAAAGGATTTGTTGCACGGAGAGGATCACCAGTAAGAGGTTGCAGTAAGAGGATCGAGGCCGAGGATCAGAAGAAAACCTGGAAAGAACTTGATTGTTCTACTTAAAGACACGACTTTGAATTGAGCGAATTCAAAGATATAGGATTTTAGACTACATCGTAGGAAACAATGGAGTGACTAGAGGATACGGGATCCGTACAGGCAGTGGCTATGTTGTTGAGAGGCCACTCCAGTTGGTTTGTGATCTGGGACTAATGACGCAACAGGGGTCGGCAGTATAGCTGAACCAGAAGGAGCTGATCTTGTGATTAACCAGATGCACATTCCATCTCATGAAGAGGAAGGAACATAAATTAACCAAGATTTGACACACCTTTCTCGGCGAGAATAGACTGCTGCGGTAGATCACCTAGTTGGTGTTGCTTCTAAAGAGAATGAGAAGGATTAGGGAACATCTGTATTAAAGCTTAAGTTACCTTAATGGGGAGGATGTGGGTAACCTCCCGACATTATAAGGAGTATTTGTTGTTGTTTATCGTGTTTATCATGGTTCCGGTAATTTGGCTAAATATTATAACAATAGTTATCGTTCTCGGCACTCACTGCGCACGTCGTAGCAACTTTGCTCAACTGAGACTTTTTCAGAGTTTGGGCACAGCTGTGAGAATCTATGTGCAGGCGACGGCTGAACTTCTATGAAAATAGACATTTTCAGCACACTCATCACTGTGCATGTACAAGGATTTGTTTGCGCGGACTGTGTTAACATGGATATGTTTATCACAAAGTGTTGAGCGAAAGTTTGCCTCATAATTGAATTTATTCGTGTTACTTTGTTGTGATTCTGAGGTTTAATTTTCATTTACGTAATACCAGAAGTACCATCATACTTTCAGAACCTGTAATGGCCGAGCAAATGGATGTGACGTGCTGTTCTATGCCGTGAGTTGAAACTCAATAAACCAATATTTGTGTCGATCGAGAACTGAGAGTTTCCACAGTGTCAATGGGAATGGTCGGCGCCCAATTTCTCTACACTAAATACTCCCTACAAAGTGTTTCAACATGACTTACCTCAAACTGTCTAGTACAGCACGAATTTCCGTTCACAATTAAAGGTTATTGTACTATTTGGATATACAAACAAAGTCTGAATTTATTTATTTGACGGGTCATTAGGCCCAAAGGCCCAATAACAGACTCCGAGAAAATAAATATAAACAAACAAAACAAGCAAACAGTACAATATCAACAAACATAATCAAAACCAAAAATACAATATGCACAGAAAGGACCCTAAGAATAAATATATCTGGACACAAACGTCTATTAAATAGTGTAATAGACCTTGGGATAAAAGCATATTTTCTAAGATTCAACCTGCAACGTGGAATTTGAAATAAAGACGGGGCCCTGAGGCGTCTTAGTGGTGCATAAAATGGCAATTGATATAAAAGATAGGGACTAATAGAATCTCACACCCCCAAGGACCTGGGATCAGATTTCTCACACGAGTTGGGGATATTTTGTCTCACACGAGCCGCAGGCGAGTGTGAGACAAAATATCCCCAACGAGTGTGAGAAATCTGATCCCAGGTCCTTGATGTGTGAGATTCTTTTTCTCACATGACCACAAAATGCGTTAAATTCATATTGGACACGTACAATATTATCAAAAATCGTGACAACTCTGTCGTCTGCCGCTGTACTTTGACCTGCTTACTTTGTAGTTCTAGTCCGTGTGTTACTCGTCGTGCCATTGGATAACATTTTGCGCGTGGAACGAAACAGACTGCTTATCATCCAATCAGAGGTCGTGTAATATTTACTGCAGAGTGTGGGACGGTTTCTGAGAGTGTGGGATCGATTTATCCCACACTCTCGATCCCGCACTCCCAGCAGCCAGGAATGTGAGAAAAGAAAATCTCCCTGAAACTATTCCATTTAAAAAGATCAGATTTAAAACCTTCCGCCAAAGCGAGAGAGAGAGGGGATTAAAATACATACAGGACTGTTTGTAATCACTATTTTAGTACCCAATAAACTTCAGACACATATATTTCAGAAAGCTTTTTTAAACTTTCTCGACATGGTCAGACAAATATTGACAGTTTGGAGACCAGACCACAGAGCAGTACTCGAATCTGCTTCTTACTAAAGATACATACAAGGATATCAAAGCTCTCGGAGAAGAAAATATATTACAGGATCTCTTTATCAAACCGAGCATTTTGAAAGCTCGTTTACACATTTCTGCAATATGCCTTTTAAATGATAGATCAGAACTTAATATAACACCAAATCTCTGATCTCAGACACTCTCTTTAACAGACAACCATCAATAGAATAATCGTTCAAAATAACATTTCTCTTGTTGGTAAAGGAAATAACATTGCATTTCAGAATATTAAGGTTAACTTTCTACAAAGTACACAACTAACCCGTAACAAATCCTCGTGTAACGGAGTACAATCGCTTATAAAGTGATTTTTGCGAAAGAATGTAGAATCGTCAGCATACATACTGATCTGACTATGAAGAAGGACATTAGGAAGGTCGTTATTGTATAACACAAAAAGCAGGGGTCCTAAAATTGAACCCTGAGGCACCCCTGATGGGACATGGGTGCTAAAGGATGATTTACCGTGAATAATAACACTTTGATATCTGTGTGTAAGATAAGAAGTAAAAGTTTAAGAAGTGGACCACACAGACCGAATGAACTGAGTTTATGACAGAGCAGCTGGTAGTTGAGAGTGTCAAAGGCCTTAGCAAAGTCACTATAAAGAGCCTGCATTATTTTTCCCCAAATAATCACTTTCAAGAGGGAAGTGTAAGACTGGTATAAAATGACCAACTTCTCTGTCTATAAACAATATGAAAGTCGTGAAGGGATAAAATAGCACACATAAGTTTCGTCCATAATTACTGTTCAGTTTGATTCGGTTATAAACGTAAGTGACGACTTGCAAGTATATTCAATAAAACGGAAGAAACCACAAACCAGAAGAATTTTAAATTTTGCAAAACTTCCATAACTCTTCACATATTTTGTTTAATCAAATCTGCGCCTTTTTCAGCAATCATGATGGTAGGTGCGTTTGTATTACCGGAAGTGAGATGAGGCATGACAGACGCGTCGACCACACGAACGTTGTCCAGCCCTCGCACTCTGAAACAAACACGATGAAAGACTTGTGTACGGTAAATATGATTAAATATAAGACTAATTTTAATGAAGACTACAAAGTGTTCTATTAAATGTATCTTTTCAAATTTGGTGTAATGTTATTCTAATATTAGTGTTCAGTAAAGTGTACCGTTTATAATTTGAAATTATTATCAGTCAAGCACATTGTAACTTGGGAAAATCGCTCGTCAGGTACGAATAGAATTGAAACACAGTGGTAGAGACACATTACCTCAGGGTTGGGTTAACCACCACTGATGGATCGTCCTCTGTTCCCATCTTACAAGTTCCCACCGCATGATGAATAGTGAGAGAAACGTGACGGATGACGTGTTCCCAGTATTCATCCGAGTCCAGTTCATGGGGACAGTTTGGGAATTGGAAGTAGGCTTGTGTTATCCTTCAAGGAAAAAAAATAATTCGATAGGGCTATTGCAGACAAACTTGACTGACATACACTTTGTTTCTCTTTTCTGTATCCCCGATTGGCTACTAGCCTATCAGCGAGCCCATACGTTCCATAGGCCTGTACTACATTTTTGAACTCTGTATCCAGGTTTGACGGTTTCAAACGCTTCTCCTTCCTTCATCAACCTTCCAACATCTCCAACTTATCTGTGCTACAGTCTTATAAAACTGAACTACATCAGTTAAGATTAAATTCAATAATTATCACCATAAAGATATTTATCTTCCTTTGTGATAGGAAATGGGTACATACCCAAACTTTTTCACAGCTTTAGAATTTACCAATTTCTGGATGACACGCAAACCCTACATACACAATATAAAACATAAAATAATTTTAGTTTCACCGCAATAAGGGTGCCCTAGTGGACGATGTAACCACACTTTGAATTTTCAAGAAATCTTGCTAAATGTAATCATTTATCTTAAAGGGCCACTCTAAAGGGCCTATTAACAACTTACAATATTGGAATCATTAAAAGGCTTTAAGTCTCCACAAATGCATACCGTTATGTTACGTGATGAAATGGAATTCTGACGGGCGTGAACCATAGACCCTCGAGGTTTTTCTCGAGGGTCTATGCGTGAACATACCAAGGTAAATAAACATTTCACTGAGAAAATGTACAAATCACTCATTTAAAATACTGAAAATATGAATATTAATGACGGTTTCCCTAACTAGGTACAGGTGACACAATGGTAAGCAGGGAAAACATTGTCTTGCAAAAATGACAAAACTGGACGAAAACATTTGCATTTGCAAATTTAACCGTATCTTGAACAAAAATAAATGAGGTTCTTCTTTAGATGAAATTAGATTTCTAGAGAAAGTTTTAGAGGGAAAAAATGAAAAATTATGAATATACGGGGAAAAAACTTTAAAATTTCAAAATAAAAATTTCATTCTCGATAGGTGATAAAACTTAATTTAGACAAAAACGAACATGCTACACATTTCATGCCAAAGTAATAAGACAGACAATAATGAATAGTACAATTATTTGTCACCAGTCAGTTAATGAGCCAATAAGATCTGTCTATGCAAATTTTATCATTATTCGTGTCAATCCGATTGATGCCATTTCGTGGAACTTAGAAAGCAAATTAGATTACTATTGGACAAACAGTTCCAGGAAAAACAATTTGGGGAAAAATTGAGGCAAAAATAAAAAACATTCTCAAAATTTTAAATAGGCAAAGTTTTTGCTATGTATTTAGAGTATCCCGAGAAAGCTGCATAACAATCGGACAATCTTACCAGCGGTATCTGAAAAAGTAACGTTTGACCAGAAATCAGAAAATCTGCATGTGCAAAGTCCATCCTTATTTGAACAAAATACATGTAGAATAAGGTCAACTATAGGAACATACAATGAAAATTTGATTGCTTTCGGACAAGCCGTTTGAGATAAGAAGAAATATCAAAAATATGCACAATTGCCAAAGAACTTTATAGGGGCATTCCTAGAAAGCTGCAGAGCAAATTTAAAACAATTCTGACGTGGTATCTTTAAAAAATATTTGACCACAGACAAGAAAATTGGCCCAAAATAATCGCATCAGCAAATATCCTCACCATATTGATAAACCGAGGAACAGTCATCCTGAGTGACTTGCACATAAAATATAAAATATTTCCTGGTCATAGTTTCTGAGAAGAATGCCAGTGCAAGTTGACGAAGGACAAAGTACGACAGAAGCAAGACGACAGACCACAGACAATGGATGATAGACTCTGGATGCCACGATCAACCTTTTCTACCTTAATAGCTATCCGTCTTTGACCTTAAAAGGTCATTTGAACTTAAGGAACTTGTCCAAGCATATTTGGAATGAGCTCAATGATACTAACCTTTATCATCGTTTTGATATCAGACGGGTCCTCGAGGTAGTGAGGATCTATGATTGGATAATCCAGAGGATCACGACTGTGCAATCTCATGTTACCGGTACTTTTAGGATGAAGCAGTCCCAGCAAAAAAATATAGCCTTCTCTGGCGTCCATTTCAGCACAGCTTGAGTGTTCAAGAGTCTCACTAAATCTGTTGACATAGGATGAACAAAGGTGAAGAAGAACGGTAAGTCATTTAGTACGTACGTAACCCCGATGTGACCTTACATTTTCGTAATTGGTCGAGGTAAGTACTATTCAAACTAAACATTTTGCAACATATCATCTATGAGAAAGAAGTTACATTACTTGAGTAATGAGTATATAATCCTGTGGATATTGATAAAGAAAGTACATGATCCAGTAATAGATTGCCTGTAAGGTTATGTTCCGTGAATCCGACGAAATCAAAAAAACAAAACTATCGATCATGGTGTAGCATCAAGGACTAGTCACGAAAATTGCCTACTTCGGAGTACGATGAAATGAAGGATATGTGGTTATCATACAAAATAGCATTTTTTCTAAAAAATAGGTTCATTTAAGAGTACCAATTCAACTCGAAGGCATTTATTGAACCTCTTAAAAATTGTGTCCCTCTAAAAACTCCATAAGTCATACATGTCAGTGTTAGACTTTTGAAAGTGCCCGAAACTGCATAATATTGTATGCTATAAGCAATGATGACCATAAAAATACTTACTCGTCGCTAAATTTCCAGACAGACTTTTCGTGACCTCCAAATAAATAGTATCCAGAGACACTCATAATCTGAATATCTGGCCATGGAAGTCCTTCCTGTGATTGACATTTTTGATACGATTAGAAAATTGACAGTTATCATTTGAAGCAGTCATTTCACACTCTGTAATTATAAGAAATCCCCAACGTTTACTACAACACAGCTAAACTTACAGATGTAACCAATATGCTTGATATGTATTTCAGATCTACCATGTCAACTGTCCTCTGAAAAGCACTTTTGTGAAAAACACTAAATGTCAGAACCCGCCTTAATGGCGATATTTTCACCAGTGCTTGCTTGGTGCATTGCGCTCTTCAAAGGTCATCTAAGTACAGTGCAAGTATAAATGAAAATGACGATAATACAGCGCTTGCATAGTTTCGTCATAGATTTCTATTATTAGAAGTTATAATTTTATTCATTTGCTTACAAAAAGAATAGCTAAAACAGCAGGAAAAATTAGCTATATAGCGAACCATAGATGCTTGAGCGGAACCTCACTGCCGATGCTAAAACCCTACCCTTGATTGGCAAGCAGGTATTTGAAAAATACATAGCACAGTAGTAACTCAGAGACCATATGGCCAGTATAGGCTGCATCAAGAAATACATGATTATACACTGATCATATCGGAAAACAAATTGACACCCGTATGTAAATTAAAAAAGCACATTCTCATTTTACACACATTGATTGAAATCAAACTGTTTCAACGTGTCTGCAAAACATCTCCGGACATAGAAAATTATAAGAATGGCCACCAGGTGGTCATATTGGATTGTATGGGCACACAAGTTGGTATACATATATACACCATAGTACTGAGTCTTTGTATAAACAATAATAAAATCTCTTCAAACATGTGTAATGGCTCTCGACATGAAAATGTAAAACATTACAAAATGACTGCTTTGCAGTCATATTATTGGCCGTATCATGACACAAATTGTCATGATGATGTATGTCACAAAACACTGACTTTATTTATGACATAAGTCAGCGCATATCCGCGTAATGCTCCAAACATGGAAAACAACTTCTAAATGGCCACCTGCTGGCCATATTGGATCTTATCGCTATACCAAATTTGACTGTCATGCATATGTATGTCACAATGCATTGTCCTTGTACGGAAATTGAATGAAATCGGTCCAGGAGTTTCTGAGTAATAGCTAGTTTGGGCGGACGGATACGCGGACGAACAGGGCCTAATCTATTGTTCTCCCAGACTTCATTGCGAGGACTAAATATTGACAAACGACCAAACTTTGACTACATCGTTGTCTAATTTTCATCATTTCCTGTTCTGAAAACGATTGAAAGCACTATGCCAGCGTGACAAACGTCAAATATTTGCTACTATTGCACATTCAGGCATTTAAATTAAGGTGACATACTCTGGCAATCACTTTCGGAAATTCCCCTAGTCGTTGGATGCAAACTGTAATAAAACACCAAAGTACATTTTTGCGCCATGTCACTGCAAAAACATAGCAGCTCTACGATTTTATCACTAGCAATATCCCTTCACAAAGGAAAATATAAAACACAATGGACATTTTACTAAACCAACACCTTGACCGCAGTTTAATACGGCTAATACAGTGCAAACAAAACGAACGCTGCATCTTCATTTGAAACCTTACCTCCGTCTTGACATATCCATCTACGTCCGCTTCAAATGTCCTCTCAGTATCCTGTGATAACAGACGACAAAGTTTGTAGTCAGTTAGTCTTCTAGATTTTCATTGGATGCTTAATTAAAGTGCTGTATGAAGTTTTTCCATTGCAAACCTATGTCACCCTAATAATGTTAAATAATATCAGCATTTTAGTTTCTTACTGTGTTACTTCGCAGTTAAAAAAGAGTTAACAACTGTTAAAGGGTGGAGGCTATTAAGATTCGATATTTGAGTGACATGAATGTATGTATGGATCTATCTATCTATCTACCTATCTATCTATCTATCTATTTACAGCCATATTTGAATTTCAATGCAATTGGATTTGTGAGAAAGGCCTGGTAAAACAAAAACATTAAGAATTGATAAAGCTACACTACATCAACCAGAAATGACTGTAAATGTAACTAGTTTAATGTAAGGTGGCTCATTGTGGGCATGCATTTATTACTAAATGTTTCCTTTGAAATAACGAAATGTATTAATACATTCACTAAAGTAATTATCAAGTGAATGGATGCATTTATAGAGAAACTGTTTTTGATACAATCGTATTAGGAGTTAAAGCAGGGTCTACAGCGTCAGCGCTAAGCTTAGCAAATACAGACGATACATATAGGCTACCTCGCCATACATGAAAATGATGGTTCGGTAACCCACTAGAACATCAGTAAACGTATATTATTGCGTGCAGAAAACTTGTATCGAAACTGACTTTGTGACGTTGATGGTTTGTTAAGAAAGAAAGCTTCCTGGTTTGCTTATTTTCGACAACAAATCTTCCCTGTCTTTATTAATAATCGACGACAGCGATATGTATCAGGGGATGTGGTACTTCTACACTCTAGCTGGAAATTTGGCGGCGTACATGTACGTCCACGTTTTTGATGTGCACGAAATGAAAATACAGCGTGGTCGAAGCTGTCTAAAGTCAAGTCAGTAACCGAGAATACATCGACAGTTTTACCTAATGATTAGGTGTCTTTAACAAGTTTATCGATGCTCAGAGATTTAACGTTCCGTCACTAGCGGTCTCCGATTTTCAAGTTCAGTACACTAAAGATGACAACACAAAGATAACTTTTTCCGATAACAGCACGGATGTTGGTGACATGTCCTAATGTCCTTGAAAGTTGTAGGCGGGCATTTGTCATGGTATGGGTCCAGAGTTATGCTTATAGTCTGCTATGCTAGGGGTGTTACAGTAATCGGTACAATCGTTCGACAATGCGTGCCTGAACTGTGAGTGTAGCAACATAGGATTTAAATTGGCTTGCTGTACTTATTGTTTGTCTCCTTGCACCTGCAACAGCAGTAATGATTGCGTTGCATTTTTGTATCCTTGTAGGTATACGCCTGGTTAGACTGGCCCCCAGTCGCCTGGCTTTTCTTGGCAGCAGTGTGGGCCAAGGCGTTCACCCTAAGACGAAAGCAACGGCTTATCACTTAGCGCCACGGTCTGCTGATGTTTAGTGCTTCACTTTATTATATGTTTTGATATTTATATGCCCACAGATTTGGAGCAAGTCTAACGCATTGTGTATATACGGGCGTAAAACGGATGGAGATGCGTAAATATCGCATGTGTAATGTATAGGGATGTCACCATGAGTCTTCTAGAATGTATATGTGTGTTTCATATGGAGCTCGTTGAAAACGTGGACTGCTCGATCGATTTCGACTGATGTAAACATGAATTTCTTCTTTCTCAAGTCATTTTAAGAAATCGTATTGGGTAACTTTGTCATCATTACAAGTGTTCACAACCGTGCAATCATGAATATACCTGAGAAAGGCTTCTATCACTGGCATTGCATCTTATTATAGTCATAACATGATCCTGTAACAAAACATAGGTGCCAATAGGTCATCTGAACTCTGAAATAAAAAGCTTCATTGTGTGGCGTGTAAAAGAAAGAGACAATCAATGACATACAGAAAGCATTCACGTGCATATATATATATATATATATATATATATATATATATATATATATATATATATATATATATATATATATATATGTGTGTGTGTGTACGTATGTACTTATGTATGTACGTGACTATCTATCTATCTATCTATCTCTCTATCTATCTACCTATCTAGTGTGTATGTATGTATGTATGTATGTATGTATGTATGTATGTATGTATGTATGTATGTGAGTATGTATGTATGTAACTATGTATTTATGTACGTATGTATTATGTAAAATTATATAACATTATCATTCATCTTTAGCAAAAGCTGCAAAGCGATCTTGTTTTATTTTAGTTTATTTTTGTATGTACCTTTTTTGTAGAGATCTTTTCATCTGATGAAATTTTACTTTAAGGATGAAGAGTATCAACATTACCGATCCGAAATACGATAAAGACGTAGGACATGTGTAAATTATCACATGCACAAGCCAAGTTTGTCGTCTCCGAACAAAAAATACGGGATTTATTCTCTGGTCGTTCTACGTCACGACAACCCGCGTCTATGTCATCAATTTTGGTGCGTCGGACCTTTTTTTTGTCGATCTTCGGTGTGCTCGTAAATATTTAAACAAACAACATGGCGGCCGATGTTTCTCCCACGATCAAAAGTCATGTAATGAAATCGATATTTTCACAGACTACGACATTAATAATCCGAACAATGTAAACACAAGAGTGTACCGCCTGTATATTCCGAAGGAATTACGTGATTATTAATTTGCGGAAACAACGAACTCGAAGCTGGTCGCGTGTACCGTTGGTTCCGTACGCATTGCAAACAGGGTCAGGCGCGACGTTTACAGTGGTCGCGCCGTTGAGCCGATATTTGTTCCCGAAAAATAGCGTATCTTCGTCTGTGATAAATTTCTAGGACTATGCTATCTTTGAAATAGAGTATAACTTTGCGGGAGGTAGCCTACATCATACCGAGAGCTGTCATTTGCTCCACACACGAACGAACGTGAGCGCTAACGCACACGACGGACGACTGGAAATGATTGACAACTTGTGCACCGCGTACCGATATTATTCCTAAAGTAGTTCAAAAGTTTAAACGCGGAATCGTCATGGAAAACTTATTTTATTTTGCAAAATATAACGAATTCTTGGCTTGTGCATGTGATAAGTATATTATTCCCTAATATTTTTCTTCGTTCAGCTCGGAAAATACTCGTGACGTAATGACCGTGTCACCACTCGTCTTCGACTCGTGGTGACACGGTCATTACGTCACTCGTATTTTCCTTCGCTGAACGAAGAAAAATATTAGGGAATAATATCTAATTAATATATATATATATATATATATATATATATATATATATATATATATATATATATATATATATCGCATCTAGCTGTTAAAACGTTGGTGATTTTCTGACGTTCAAAACTTCGAAAGGTGACTTGTTACATATTCAATAAGTAAATTATTCAGCGGAAAAAAGGTAAAGGACAGACAAACACTTTCACACATTCTAACAATATTGATTCGCATAATTCGATAAATTTCTACCTGGTGTGATGTGTTTCATAGACATTTAAATTTTCGTCTGAAATTGGACTGATACATATATTGTTTGTCTACAGGGTTGTCATCATTTTACCTGCAAGTTTTCGCCGACTGGGAGGTCACACAGCACGGGTATTCCCAGTGATTCCAGATGATCTCTAGGACCTATGCCTGATAACAGCAGCAGCTGTGGTGAGAATTGTAAGTTAGAAATGTCCTATGAAAAGCTAAGGACGATAAATTTTTACGAAGAAGATCAAAGTTGAAGTCAGACATAGTAATAGATCTCTGAGAACAAATCTCAAACTTAAACAGCACTTATGCGAATGACATTCGTTCTGGTGCATTTGTGCTCCCAGAAATGGAAATAATATCGTCCACTCTTCCTCAGTAGTCGTTTCAACACATCCGATTATCTTCCCATCCACACAATTTTAGACGATGTACGATTTGAGACATGGATGACATAATAATCTGGGGATGTGGATTGATTACTTAATAAGCACGGATTTTAAAAGAATCATTGTATAGTTCATATTACTAGTAGTAATCGAGCTGGTCAAGCATACCTGTGGTGACCCTATGGATCCAGCTGACAGAATAACCTCCTTGCTCACACTGATTGTTTCTTTATCGTGATTTTTCCGAATTTCCACGGATGTCGCTTTTTTGTCCTCAAACACGATCTTAAAATTAAAAAAATGCAAACACAAACAGTGAGAAGTGGTAATAATCAAGGGAGTAAATTCATTAAGAGCTCTGAAAATAACCAGAAGAAACAAGAAAACGAAGAACAAAATTTCTAGTTCGATTCTTGCCATTTTTCGTTGTTGCTATTAAAAGTTAGTTTATCCCTCACTTGTCGTTCAATAATCAGATCTAAACATCTCACACGATAAGTCAACTATCAAATCTTGACAGCAAGTTTATCTTCGCGACTTGCTTGTTTCTTACTTTTGTTGCGAGAACGTCAGTCCAGATTTTCAAATTTTCCCTTCTCCTTGCGTTGGGATTAAGAAATGCATCGGACGTACTGCAGCGTTTTCCGTCCTTGATTGTGTACTGCCCGCATCCAAAACTGACCTGTGAAAAGAGTAATGTAGATTCTGAATCGATGAATAGATTAATTTACATTCTAGAATGTGGAGGCGTTATACAATATCGCTTGTCAATGAGATTATTATTCAACTATTGTGATATATATATATATATATATATATATATATATATATATATATATATATATATATATATATGTGTGTGTGTGTGTGTGTGTGTGTGTATAGTGTGTGTATCTGTGTGTCTGTGTGTCTGTGTTTCTGTGTCTGTGTCTGTGTGGTTCAGAAGTCTGGGGCAGTACATCGTACCTACTGTCAATTTTACATATCCAGAAAATGTTTTTGCGATGTATGGCTCACTTTTGGTTCGAAGACTCTCCTTCTCCTTCATTCAAAGAACTGGATCTTCTTAATATTCATAAACTTCTTATTTTCAATTGAATAAAGATAACCCTCCTTACGTATGCCATGAAACGGAAACTGCTGATGAATTTCCATCAGCTGAGGTTTTCAGGTGCTTAAGTTTCGAACAGTTTGTCAAATTATCTAACATCTGTTCAAGAAAGCTTTTAAAGAATGCCTTCTTGGTGAAATTTTTAAAAAAATGAATAAAATGCATATTCTTCATCGTTAAATTGCTTTGTCATTGCCTTTTATTACACCAATATTCTTCATTTAGATCTTATGGCTTTTAATGCATTTATTACATGAACTAGTCCGAATTACCACCTGTGTTACGTAGAACAGGACGGATAAGAAATCCGAATTACCCCTGTTTTACGTCATCAACCGGAACTTTTTTCCTGCATGGTACCATTTATACATCCAGGTCGCGACACAGACCGATTTGTCATGGTCGATGCCGTTTCTAGCTCTCATGACATTTTTACAAAAAGGTTACTCTATAAATCCAGACATGGAAACATGGAAGGCATATTTGTCCAACGAAATTTCGAGTCGCTAAAACTATAGCTTTTTAGAGAATCGAATGTGATACCGTCGATCAGTTTATTTTATTGGCTCAGTAAATAACGTCGCGGCTACAGTCGTAAGGCTCAATGTGGACGTCGTACCTGGCGTTCCCGGTTGGCGACACCTCAACGTAAGTTCAACTGAATAAATGATTACAATATAATCCTCGGGAAAGTGACATAGGAGGCACAAGCATAAAGTCATTCGACTAACAACGATAAATTTCCTTCATCACACAAAACATTCCGTAAATTCTTGCTCGGAATCAAACCTGACATATAGCTGTCGAGCTGTATAGCAATGCAGCGCTGTGGAATCCAATGTTTCGAAACATTGACTCAAACAACACTCAAAACAAAGTTTCCGTCAAGTAACAATATTAGCATGTATCCATGGGCGAGATATCTGTCACTGCAAACATCAAAGTCCGTAAGACGAAAACACCGACAACCGAGATCGGAATTGACGAGTTGACACCGGCAGAGACTGGTGACGGCAGCGTTGTGGGCACAAACATCGCAATGAGGTACACTCTGTATGTCATTGAACGGAATCTTTCGCGCTTACCAAGGTCGTAAACTTGTGTGATATTTTCAAAAGCCACTGCATCTCTGAGAATGAGAATTACTGTTTCGATCGTATCGTTGCATTTACTTCATAAATCTATTTGTATTATATTCTAAATAACTCTGAATACGCTATCCGTCGCTAGCACGGTGCAAGCTATGTCCGCCGATGGCCGACTTGCCTTGGCATCGGTACAGCGCGAGACAATGATTGACACGTTCACGTGACCAAATTAGTACGTCTGGTTGGTGGAGATACCATTTGATGTATCAAAAGTTCAGCTTGATGGGATTTATAAATGAAAGTATCTCCTGGGTGACGGACCGCTTTACTTATAAAATGAAAGTAATCCGCGTAAGTAAAACACCAATCGCGACGGAATTAATGCAATTTGTTACAATAATTTTGATCCATCTACGTCAAAAGAAAAATAAGAAGACTGTTCATGTGATAAATATATAATCCCATGGTATTTCTCTCTGTTTAACGTTATCCTATACTCGTGTTTTTCGCGGAGCCGCACAACTTCTCTCCTTCGGCTCGAAGTTGTACGGATCCGCGAAAAACAAAATGCCATAGAATTATTAAAGTGGCACTCCCACTTGGTAACATTTTTAAAACACATATTTTTAATGCCAACGGTCGATATTCGACATGGCCACTGCGCGCGGATCGCGAGATATCGATAAAAACATGTCATTTCCCGAGCTTATTTTTCACATCCCGAAATTTTACGATCATTTCTGATTATGACCCGAAATCTCCCGAAGGTTTGTTGATATACTAATTGACGATATTCTAGGGAGTCCATAATAAGTTCGAACGACGCAATTAATTTACCTCCCACTGCGAAGACTTTATATACAGCATTATGCCTGTACCTCAAGTAAGTTTTTTTAAACCTTCTCCTTAGTTTTTGTCGTTTCCATTATTCTCGATCAGTGGTATTATATTTTTGACCAAGACAACATAGATATAAGTTTTTTACGTGTAAAATATGAGCCGCCTCTGATGACTACATTATGTCGTCTGCCAGTGCTGAGACAGCCTGTCGGCCGAAAATAAGTTCCATTTCGTCAAAATGTTTCCAATTTGAATATGCAAGAAAATGTAAAGTTCAGATTTATATCACTGATATCATTTCCTACCACGTCAAGGTAGTTTTTGCCATATTCAGTTTCAAAATGTTGAAATCCTGTCAATGTCCATTGCCACTGTATTGTATTGCTTTGTCGACTCGAGTCGGCTATCGGTACAGTGCGCTCTTAGCAAGACAAATATATGTTATACCTAGGTATGCCGACCGCGATTATCAAGGATGTTCGGTGATCAAATGTTGCTATTTTCAAGTCAAATGTACTCTAAATATTTAGACAGTTTTCCCGTAGAAATAGGGTTAATCTGTGTGCGACCAGAATTGAATCACAGACCATCGATACATCGATTATCAATGGGTAAGAATGCCGAGGCGCTCCCGATAGTTTTCCCGGCGACTATACTAGTCACCTATGCGAATTGTGGTGGAATCATGAGCAAACTTTCTTTTTCGTTTTTTTTTTTTTTGTCGAGTCAGTAAGACTCGGCTTTCTCCCACGGGGCATAACAGATCAGCGACGCAAGTGGTACTATGGCGTACAGCAGCGTCATCGTAGACTCGTACTCCCTAGCTTAGTTAACAATGGCCCTAGTGCCGAACATTCGATGTTAGGAAGCTGAATTGAGGTGGGCCACCGGAATTCACACTTTTACTTTTTTGAGGACATGTTATGTTGTTGTTGATATCTCGCAATCCGAGCGCAGTCCCCACGTCAAATATCGACCGTTGGCATTAAAAAATGTGTTTTAAAAATGTTACGAAATGGTATTGTCACTTTAATATACTCCGAGGTGAAGCTGAACCAGCCAAAAACTATTTTTGGTCTCTTGAATTTTGCTCTGTATACATCTTCATACTATATTATATTATATTATATTATATAATATTATATTATATTATATTATATTATATAATATTATATTATATTATATTATATTATATTATATTATATTATATTATATTATATTATATTATATTATATTATATTATATTATATTATATTATGTCATGTCATGTCATGTCATGTCATGTCATATTATATTATATTATATTATATTATATTATATTATATTATATTATATTATATTATATTATAGCTTTGTCAATACCAGTGAATTTTGTGTCATCGTATCCCCAACATTATTACTGATAATGTATCCTTGGGGTTTTTTGTTTTTTGGGTTTTTTAAACGAAAAAAAGGAGGGAGTAATGGGATAAACCATTTAGGCTAATACACAAAACGATAATCAGTGTTCGAAATAACGCCTGTCCGGCAGTCCGAGACTGGATATTTTTCCACCGGACTGGTAAAATAAAAAAGTTACCAATCCGTCGGACAGGTAGAATTCAGCGTGGGGTCGACAATTAACCTTTGGCGATCATACTTCATAGACCGTGATGTGACACTGGCCGTCCTGGATAGCGCCACCAGCGGTATCTTTTGGCCCCTCCTCAGTTCATGTATTGCAAGTAAGGAACAAGCCGATTCGAGAGAGTGACGCATGACCTTGATAATCAACCAATCATGGTAGATTTTGCATGAGTTTCAAAGTACTGAGTCAATCAACAATAACACGGCATTGTGCGGTGGTGGGTTTTGAAGAATTATGCTCCGCAATTCTCGACCTACAAACTCTCTCGGCTAAACGAAGAACACTGGAGGAAACCTTACGGGCAAACAGGGAGTATGATGCCACTAAACGTAAGAGAACAACTGTTCATGCATGGAATATATTGAATTAAAAGATTGGTTAGTCACCGACGATAGTGCCCGCGAGCAGAAGTTGCACTGCAAATTATGCAGAACTGTGTACACGCCCATTGCCTAAAAACAACAACATGCTGGCAAGTACAAAAAATACTCGAATGGTTCATTCGTGAGAGGCTCTACAGATCTCAGACACAAAACTCTGAAAACACGTGAAACTTCAGAGGGTCATAAATATGCCAAGCAATATATGCAAAAAATGCTGCTCCAAGTGACTCAGTAGCGTAAAGGACACTGTAGTCGATGAACACTGCAACATTTGATAAGCTGTCTAAACTATTCAGAAACGCTCATGCTCATGAATAACTGTGTACATTGTGTACCTGTTTTCTCCCAGACTCATGACTTTAAATATATGATTGTATTCTGTTATACATGGAAACTGACAGTACGCATTGTGAATACAAAGTAAAGTACTCACGTATTGTGCAGTATATGTACCTTGCGATTTATGTTCGTTTACAAATAAAGGTTATTTAAAGAGAAAGATGATTCCATCCCATCTCCATTTGTTCACAGACAAGGTAATAGCCTATTACAGTATGGGTAACTCTTAGGTGTACTTGATTACTTTTAATTGCAAGGCATAATATCAGGACTGGGAAGTTTTTGGCAGGACAGGCAACTTTTTAAAGTTACCAGTCCTGTTGACTGGTTGATATTTTCCACGAATTTCGAACACTGCGATAATTCTTGATAATTGTGCACAATATTGATAATAATGTCTCACTGTTCGATTTATCAATTTTTTTGAGTCCTCGAGCTCCCGGATGCACTCGTCGTCTGCTCTGTCTCGCTGCAGTCCCGGGGCTGCAGTATACTATGTTGTTCACAATATGGTTCGCTTCGTTGCTGTATAGGTAAACAGAACTACACTTGCAAACTCCTAGACGATACTGGGTTTGACAGATGGCAAATTATGTATGTCAGTGGCCATGTAAACGATGCGAGCGTGAAAGGCTACTCGAACCAGCCGTAAACGGGCCAACAATTAACGGCAACTGTCATCAACGTTGACCGTAAGTGTCTACGGAAATTACTACGGAAACATTCAAAGTCTCGGTCCAAGGTCAGCTACTGCCAACAATCATGACGACCGTGGACTCTCCGTTGATCTAACATCTCAGCCACCTAGTTCTAATGCACTGACTGTAATCGGAGACAACTTTCATTCATCGTTTTTTTCTCTCCTTGTCTTTGGTTTCACCTTGTCTTGTTCTCGACACCGCGACGGAAACGGAGACCCTCCATTATGTTTGTCAACTGTACCTTTCAAGCACCCGTTTACGTCGAGTTTTCTCGTTCGCCGAAATAAAATAGCTCTTCTCAAGATGCCATCGAAAATTAAATTTATAGACACTATTATTAATGAAATTTTAAACATTCGAATAATATTGTTGAACTCTGTTGATATCGTTTGCAATTGAATGCTGTACTACTAGCGAAATAATAATGATCATATTGATCATTACCGTGCAGCTCGCTGATCATGCTGTTGTCGCTGCATAGCGCATGAACATTCCGTTTTCTTTATGTCTGGCACTTCACCGTGTCGGCTTTTTGAATGGCATGATATTGAAAGGTGACTTTTCAAGTCCGATATAGACGGTAGGGATTCAATTCCTTTTCATTTCCTTCGTAAATACATCGGTTTTTATTTCTGAATTGAACCGTGAAAGTGCTGCTCATATTTTGTGTTGAACGTGCGTGTTCAGTGCAGTGCAGTGTGGAGTGCATGTAATTGTATACAGTATACAGAGTAAGGGCCGATCATGCCGGACGACGCTCACTGGCTTCAAACTCAGTTTAAATTTTCATTTTTATTCGTTTTCTACATCTACAAATTCACTGGCATTGCCAAAGCTGTAAAATAATAGCAATAATGTTCCCCCTCCCGGCCCATAATGGACAAAAGCCAACTTTGCACTCCATAATGTACTCGGCTTTGCCTCGTACATTATGTCGTGCAAAGTTTGCTTTCGTCAATTATGGGCCGGAAGGGGGTACATTATTGCTTAAATATTATATTTATTTTGCATGATGTAATTATCACCTAAATTAAATCAGAAATAAATAAATGCGCGACTGAAAATATTATATGTGTCTTTGTCCGTGCCTCATATCTGTACTGTCTTTGAGAGTCCGTCTCAGAGAGAGATACATGTAGAGACAGACAGACAAGCACAGAGAGAGATATTTTGCAAGCATGTGTGCCAGAGGGTTCTCTGTGTCCCTTACCTCTGTTAAAATGACATTATAGTCCTTAATTTCATGTCCGACATAAAATTTGGAACAGAAATAACTAATGCCATTTACATATATATGCCCCGGTCATGCCTACTTTCTTACCGGATCAGCACAGTTGCTGACATCTTGTATCTTGAATCCTATTTCACTCGCTGAAAATGTCACACAAAAAGACGAAATCAATCGACTTGTAGCTTGTACGAAAAGGGAGTGGACTGTGCGTATGTTGAAATTTTGAAGTCGACAAAAATGATTGTCGGCATCAGTGTAGATATTCAAAATAGCAAGGAGATTTACAAGATTCTAAAAAAAGGTAGGACTGAGAAAACATCGGGTCTATCCTTAGTAGGGTGTGCCGTCAAATGTTAATACCAATTGCTATTTAGCAATATTGAGAAAAAGGATGTCATTTTTATGTGGCACATCCGGAAAAAAACAGGTCCATGCAGCGAGACCAAAGAAATGTTCGTTTTCTCTATGTAATAAACACATTTATTTAACAATTTTTTTTTCAGGAAGACATGCCACATAGAAACTACTGTGATGCCATCTACATGTAAAATCACCACCAAGCCACACAATCGATGGGTGTAATATATATATTACCTCCTTCCAATATGGTTTCGACGAATTTGCTCTTAGTTGAGCTGCTAGATACGGTTAGCAACCCTCCTTTGGAATGATAACCAGTTTCGACATGACTTTCACTGTAAATAAAAAAGTACAACATTACAGCGTACCCTGAATATTGGACACCTTAAGTGCAATCTACCAATTATGATTGTACCAACAACATATGTAAAGGTGTCAAAAAGGCCAGTGTGCCAAAAGAATAATACATCATGCGTTTGGTTATCGTAGCACACTAATTTTCAAAATTCCTCTGTAGTTAATTGGAAAAGTGACAATCTTCTCCTCTTCAAACTTTTTATACCGATTTCTTTCGTCCTGTGGAAACTCACCTCGTGTTGTTTTCTGATTTCAGAAAATACGGCAACACTTTATCATAGCTCCATCCTTCAGCTCCAAGTCGTTCCCAGGAATCAAAGTCTTCCTTCGCACCTCTCACATACTTAAGCATATTAATACTGCTTGATCCTCCGACAACCTTGGGAGACATTTATTCATCTTTTTGTATGGTTTATTATAAAAGATCATTCAAATTCTCCAAGAGACTGGAGCTTTTAGAAGAGGAACGTGTGAGAAGCGTATTCTACATAAAAATGGAGTTGATTTTAAAATGTACTCTTACAGGGACAAAGCGGCTAATTTTTTACCCTTTTTGTGAATTTTGTTTGATATGAAAAGTTGTTTGCGTTGTTTGTGATACATGCTGAAATATTTGTCAACTGTGTACAACTTTAACTCCGCTTACTTTATGCAAGTATTCCACGTTTTCTTGATGAACAAAAAGTTGAAAAATGAAGAGCAACATTGTCTCCTTGATGGCTTCACCTAAGACAAAATCGACATTGTGACATATTTTTGATCAAAACTTGTAAATGTTGGCCGAATTTATGAACATCATTTGTTAAAATTTTGGGTTCTAAGAAGTCGTTTTTCTACAGATTGGTTAAAACGGCAATTTTGTCCTGATTCAGAGAGCTTCCTTTGAAGAAGTACCACGTCTCACTTCCGGAAGCTTCCTCATCGAAAGTTCTTATTAAAGGCGAACTATATGCATATGTATCTCCTAGGGCAAAATAATTCAATGGGGTAAATCTCTCAAAACGAAGCTTAGTTCGGGCAAAAAATTGTCAAAGAAATTTACCACTTCTGAAATCATCCAAATTAGTCGACGTCAACCCCCTGAGAAAAAATAATATAACGCTGAAATAGGTCTTATCCAAGAATATTTGGCACGCCTTTTTTATGAAATGCGTTTTTTCGTTATAAATATAAAGCAAAGTTTCAACATGAAGTACAGTCATGATTATATAAGAAAACGCGTAATGCAAAGATAATCGATAAATGCAGACTCATAAATAGCCCAAAGATAAAGGTCACAACGACATCAATACTTCCATTGAGAAGAGAAATATACATGTAGAGTCTAGCGATGACAATTTAAGATTTATTTTCATTCTCTCATTTTCCTTCTCTTAAATTGTTTCTGAAATCAGTTGACCAATCTTCTTCTAAACGTTACTTATGACCTTCATTTTGCTTTCCATGCCAATATTCTGTTCCCAACGTTTCGTTCATTACGAATTTTAGCCGTCTTACCTTCCCTTTGTTCCAATTTGAGCGTTGATCGTTCATAGCAAGGCAAGCGTGTTTCTGTGGAACAGTCTGCAAAATGAGAGCGAATACGATTCACTGTCATTTGACAAAACTTTCTCAAATGCCATTCACAATACTCTGACCTGACGTTGATTATTGAGAGGACTCAGGATTGCAAGGCAGATGATGGCTCTTTTTACTTTATTACTCTTCATAGCAAGTGTATCATATGGGCCATGGAAGGGGCTCCCTAAAAGAATGCCTCACCTGATATGACCAGTCGATCTCTGAGTTCAAAAGACATCTCGCCATCGATGGTGTATGAATTTCCGACTTTGTATCATCGGGGCCGGTCTCCAACAGTAGAACACTGATGTTCTCGTCCTCCGAAAGCCGGTTCGCGAGAACACAACCCGCACTGCCAGCGCCAATAATAACATAATCATAGACGTTGGTTTCTTTATTAGCAGCCATGTTGAATGACTTGCGAAATATGAGCAACCTATTTGCATGGGTATTCTTTTAAAGGTCAGGCACTGACGACCGATGACGCACTATACAAACACTGCGACCTTGGATGATGTCAGGAAGGTCAATTTTCTCGCCGGGACCGTCTCACTGATGTGTGTAAGTATTGCAAGTATCTGTTTCTCGTACACTCTTTATGCAGTGCTGAATTTTTGCTGTACGGTTTACCCGTAAATATTTCAGTACAACAACTTGAACGTTTTTTCTCCGTCTGACCCGACAGCTGTATGTACGCTTATATATAGGTCAGTGACGACTGATCTTTTGTCCCATACGTCGTTTTTTGCTCACGTGTTGACACACGTGAGCATATGTCGTAGCGATGTCTGTCTGTCTGTGTGTCTGTCTGTCTGTCCGTCTGTCTGTCTGTCTGTCTGTCTGTCTGTGTGTCTGTCTTTCTGTGTGCTCAATATCTAAAAAACGGCTCATCAGATCAGAATCAAATCTGGTACATAGATTAAGTTTGCAAATGGCAAGAACTGATAGTTTTTGGTGGGTGTGGCTTGCTTACTTTTTGCTCATTTGCATAATTAATGATTTTAGAAAAAACGGCTATACATTGAGAACGACTGCACACAATTTGATGAGAT